>ML808146.1:153522-179029 GCA_009831015.1 Picea engelmannii | reverse complement strand
CATGGCTAGGCATTCTCTTTCTGTCGTGTTATAGTTTTGTTCTGATTCTGATAAATTTTTGCTTGCAAATGCTATCGGGTGATCCAAGTCTCCCACTCCTAGCTACGTCAAGATATCTCCAAGTGCTATCGTTGATGCATCTACATGCACATGGAATGTCTTCTCCCAGTCTAGAAATACTACTATTAGCACGATAACCATCTTTTCCTTCAAGGTATCCATACCGTGTTGACACTCGTCGTTCCACTAAAATTTCATATCCTTTCTCAATGACTTTTCCATCAGTGTTGTGATCTGCATATATCCTTTAATGAATTTCTTGTAGTATCTTGTGTGTCCTAACGTTTCTCTTATTTGATGAACTTTTTTTGGTGCTGGCAATTTAACAATGGCTGTAATATTTTCCGGATCTACTAATAACCCTTGTTTGCATACTATATGGCCTAATAGTATCCCAAACGATGTTCCAAATATACATTTCTTTATATTAAGTGATATCTGACACTGTCTTCATCTTTCTAACATCAGTCATAAAAATTCCACATGTTTTTTCAACATACTATAGATTGTCCAATCATCCAGGTATACTTCAAGAAACTAATGGATGAATTCCTTAAATGTTGTGATGACCACTCTGGAAAATATTGCGGGTGCATTCTTCAGTCCAAATGGCATGACTATGTACTGATAAGATCCCCATTCTGTCACAAATGTGGTCTTGTGTTTGTCCTCCTGTGTTATCTTAATATGATGATAGCCTGAGAATCCATCAGTGAATGAGTAAGCTTCATGTCCTCCCACATTCTCTAACACTTCATCCGTGAACGATGTAGGGAATCGGTCGTGTAGGCATGCATAATTCAACTTCCTCAAGTTGACACATATCATGATCCCTCCTTGTTTCTTGTCCTATACTACCATTGGACTTATCCGCTCTGATTCCTCGATCGTTTCTATGATGTCGTCTTTGAGCAATCCTGTCGATCTCAGCTCTGACGTTTTGTTTGTATATTGGGTTCAATCTGTAGGGTCATTGTCTAATATTTCTCATGTCAGGTCTGAGTGGTATATTCATTTCTCCTAGTTCTTCGGCTATACCCTTCATCTCTATGAATGTTCTGGGAAAGAGGTTACTATATTCGCACAACAACTCTGTGATTCTTTCTACTGTTTTCTCATCCCAGTAATCTCCAATGCTAGCCATTTTAGGCTGCTCAATTGTCCCGATGTTAAATTTATTTACCTTGATTGGTGCATGAATGACTTTTGATTCTATGGGTGGTCCTTCCACATCTCTTTCGCCTTCTACTTCTTCAATCTGAATATCGCATGGATCGTCTTCATCCGGTGCTTCCTCCTGTACATGGTAACATGACAACAGTTCCTTGATTGTCTTCTTGTTCCGTTCTGGTTCTTCTGTGATCAATTCTACTTATGGTTATTTGATAAATATCACTCCTTTGATCTGTTTAAGGGTTGCATATATGTTGGGGTTCTCATGTTCAAATGAGAAAGTGATTAAAAAATTATGTTGCAATGTCGTCCATAGTTCCTTTGTGCAATTCCTGGTCTTTATACCAATTCACTAGTATGCCCTCTAGAGTGTGTATGAAGTAATGAGGTTATTCCTTTAGTGGTGTCATTTTACACAATGTTTTGCACTTCTCCAAGTGTTCTGCTAGTGTCCCTTATCCCTCATATTTCTATTGTTTGTTGTTTTTTTGTTCTGCGTCGAACCTTATGCACAGTAACCACTTACATTGATACTAGTCTATGATTTTCTCTTTGTGTGCACCCCACCATCTTGCGGCTATGGCCTTGAGTGTTAGGTCAAGTGATAATAGTCTCTGGTTCTCTAACACTGCATCTTTGTATTGTTTCAAGAATGTTTCCAAATCATTTAGTTCGTGGAAACTAAGTGGTTCCTTGATTTCAATGCCTATCCATCTTACTGCGTGGTCTATTCTTGCACATCTTCTCATGGATACTTCATGTAGCCTTTGTTTCCAGTTCTCTAACCCGATGTCTGAGTCCGTTGCACATGAAGTAATGCTCTGCTAACTGAGTACCTCGTCTGCAGTTGGGTTTACGTAATCCTCATTGCGCGCAGTTGTTCTGTACAACTAGTCAATTTCCTCTAAGGTTAGGAAAGTAGGTTCTACAAACCCCTCTCCTTCTGATGGGTCTAATGGTGCGATGACCCTATATTTTTGAACTCAAATGTCATTTTCCTGGTCTTTAAATTGATTATGGCCTGGTTTTCAAACGCCCAATCCAGACCAAGCAATGTCGGGTAAGGTGTTGTGTCATCCACTATTTCAATAACTTTGAAATCTGTTGTAGTGCGCACTCCATCAAGATATATTGTCACTCCTTTCAGTCTACCTATTGGTAGGACTCTGTGTTGGTTTGCTACTTTCAATTGGACGTTTGAGTATCCCAATGTTGGCTCTCCCATGCATTTCCATGTCTTTTTTGGTAATACATTCACCTCAGATCCTAGATCTAGTATGATGTCTCCCATATTGAAATCTCCAATGTTAGAATTTTGTCTAAATTCCCTACTTGTTTGTCTTCTTGTGTGTATGTGATTAACTATTTTTGGTTCTATATTTTCTTTCGTCTCGCTGCCACATTTTTCTAGTATGTTTTGCAATATTTTCATAGATGATGGATCACTTAATACTTTTACGCATGATTGTAAAAATCCTTTGATTGTACTTACTTTTCCCATGGGTTGCATCCTATTGGCATGATCCAATGATATTAACATCTCATATTCTAGAGCTTCCTTGTTTTGTTGTGCAGTTGAAATTGACGCTATGTTTGCCTTCTGAATTTCTTGTCTAGCCTCTTTAAAAATATCCTTTTCCTTCTACCCGTCGAACTACTTACTTGGTTCAGTGTTCTTGTTTACCCATTGGTTCTGCATTGGTTCTTATCGAGCTGTGTCCGTGCCCATTTTAGCTCCTCCACGAGCGACTATGTTGATGTTTCGTCCTTCATCCCTTGCTTTGGCTGAGATCCACTGAACATTCTAGTTTTTTTTATTCCTCTTTTCCTGGATCTTTATGAGTAATATCGGACATTCCCTTGTATCATGGTTCGATGCAAGAAAATACATACAAGTTGTTGGTGGTAGTGGACATTCCCATGCATAATGTCCTGGCTGTTGATAATTGTGACATATGGTTGGTCCTCTACCTCGTCTGAAACCTCCTTTGGTTCTTCCTCCTCCTTTGTAGCTTTCTCGATCACCTCTCGACATGTTATACTGAGGCGCCTGATTATACTGTGTGGTATTGTACTGGGGATATGTCGGGTTGTACTGCGGCTGTGCATTATTGTATGGTTATTGCGTAGTATTATACTGTTGTTGCACAGTGTTATATGGAGCTGGGACTGGATTGAACTGTGGCATTGCTTGCCCAGTCATCATTTCGACCTGTACTCTATACGCATTTGATGTCCTTTCCTGCATCATCTCCGTAATTCTACAATATTTATCATCGTGGCCCACAGACTTACAAAAGGTGAAATATGAACTCTTTGGGACTGTCTGATATTTCTGCATCATCGTACAGTGATAAGGGTCGTGACCCAGTTTCTTGCATATTTCACACCATAGTCCTCCCGGTGGTAACGGATTTGGCACTCCTACTTCCATATACTGTGTGAACATTGGGAATTCGTTCTTGTGGTGTCCTTCTGTCCTACATGCGGTACACCAAATGGCTTCTCGTTTTTCCTTGTTCTTATTCTCATTCAGCTGAAATGTTAGATTCTTCAAATCTTCCTTCAATTCCTCGATAGTTGGGTCCGTCTACTGGTACTGGTTCTCTTCCAGTTGCAAGGATGCCTTTAGATCCTCTGCCTACGTCTAAAATTTATGTTTTCATAAAGGGTATTTTAAGTGTGGGAGTAGTGAGTTGACAAATGGGTGTCGATGTTGCATATCGGTCATGAGGTATTTTAACTTTGGACCCTTTAGTCGCTTGAATCTCTGATCAATCTCCCATACTGAATCTCCTAGTTTCTGTCTTATTTCGATCATATCATTCATGTACTGATCCTCTGAGCTCAGCTTCTGGAACTCATTTATTAATAACTTCTTAATTTCGGCCAGTGTCCTTGGCATTCCAGGGTCACTGTTTGTGTCTAGACTCGTGCACCAGTCTAGTGCACGGTCTCTTAGCATTATCGCTCACTGCGTGAGTTTGGTATCTTCATCAGTGATCTGTTTTGCTTCCCAGATATTTGCACAAATGGACAAATGCTTCTCAGGGTCTTTTATTGCTTCTCCTCAAAATTATGGTAATCTGATAGTGGGATCGTGTCCTGCCATTCTGAATACAAAAATACTACCTCCTCCATGCGGTGTAGATACTTGACTAGTGCTGCCTAAACTGGCTCCTCCAGTTGTTTCTCCTTGTGTAGATGTACTTCCTGCTGTCAGACTTCCTCCAAAATTCGGTTGTCTAAATGGTGGTGTTCTCTTTCGTGTATTAGTCACACATGGGTTTATGGGTTCCACACTAACACTAATATGGATAGGATGGTTGCCTTCTCCACCCGTTCTTGGACCTCTCATCTTCCTCTCATATGTTTCATGCAGGATTTCCTCAATCTGCTCCACATCCTGGAGATCCTCTACCTCTACCTCATCACTTTCCAAGCCTTCCCTCATGGCTACAACTCTCTTCTTGGTATTCACCTTATATTGGTAGGGTACTCTGCTACACATCCTTCCTGTTGACGCCAATATCCACTTGATCGGGTCGTCATTCATCATGATCAGGTCCAAGGGTTCCTCCTCCTTCTTTCCTTTATCCTTACCTCCTTCCATTTATCCTCTCTATGTCAGTGCTTCCCCCCTTCCCCCATGCACACAGAGAAGTTTAGATGTCTGATTCCATTGTCATTACACCTTTGTTATATAACAGTATCTTAATAGAAGTATACATTGATCAAATGTACCTTCCTTGAGTTCCGCATAGAAATTTGTGCTCTGCTATGTTGTATGACTTCACTGTGTCAACTGCAAACTCTGTTATGAAGCTTGCCACAATACTGTCAAGACAAAAGCCTATGGCGCGGGTGAATTTGTTGTTCACTTGCTATAACTTCTCAATATGTACTAGGGTCTAGTCTAACTGTCGAATCCGGTTCGTCACATGGTTATCCTTCAACCTTAGTATGCACTCCTGCAATAGATGTGGAAAATCACAGAAAAAGACTTCGTGCAAATCAGTAAACACGTATTTGTCCAGATATTTGCGGGGTGTGATTCTAGGGTTTCTATTGTCTTTCTGTGCAAAATATAGCTCTTTGGTCTTCAACCAGCCTTCAATTTCTACTTTTGTGGGGTTCCACGGCATCAAAATTCCCTTCTAATGGTTCATTGCTCTCTTCCCTAACCTTTTCTTGATCTATCTCCGACAAATCTTCGACTTATCTCATCTACTCAATCCTCTCTCGTTCCTACCAATGGAAACAAAACCATTTGTTGGTTACTCTTCCTTCTTTACCATCTAAGTTATTGAACCAAGGTTCATGTCATTCGGGGTTCCAACAAATCCTCTAAAACTACCAGCCCTCCTGGTAAACTAGAAGGCAACACAGTGCATAGAATACGCTTTCCAATCTCCCTTGAGATAGCTTAAATGGGTGGTTGTAAGACTCAGATGTTTACATCCTAAGATTGAGTGTGAGATATGAGATCTGTAATCAAAGCCATCTATTATAAATTTTGATTGCAATCTACTATATTTGCATCTATGCATTACCTTCAACAACTTATTTAATAATGCAACCATATGTCACAACAAATAGAATAAATCATTCATTCATTAAGCACAACAATTAACTGTTGAAATAAGATAAGATATACATGCATTCATCACATTACACAGATATTACCGTGGTTCAACCCCTCCTAGGCTACGTCCACAAAGATTTGGCTCTTGGCTCTTTTATTATGATAGTTCTGCGTCTACAGCATTACGCGCTTACAATTCTCCTTAGATGGGTGAGATCTATATGAGACGAACTAGATCGCACCAGGCTCCCCAGCCTGCAATCTAATCCTCAAATCTTCCTTCTCTCCTCTACTATAGCTCAAAAACTTACAAAACAATTCATAACAACATTACATATTGCATCAACTCGTACATATCTATGATAGATCAATAATGCAAAAACTCAACAACAACAACCTTATGATACCTACGTATCTATATTTATACATTTTGGGCTCTTCATCTATTTACAATACATTACCAAAACCCTAACCCTACCAACGTTAGGTCTTCCTCCCATGTGCGCGTGTTGTTCTCCCTACCAACTGTCACTTTCCTTTTGCACGTTTTCTTGCATGCGCACGTGTTGTGTTTCCCTCCATATATTACTTCAGTTTCTGCATGCTTTCTTTCCCCACGATCATCCTTATTTCCACTTCGGCCTGCTGCCAACAAGTACCATGCTCTAGGATCATGTTTTAGACCATACAAGGCCTTCTTCAATTTTCACATGTAATCTACGTTCTCTGACAACTAAAATCCTTCTGGTTGTTCGATGTAGACTTCTTCTTCAAGTTCCCCATTCAGAAAAGTTGATTTCACGTGCATCTAATACACTTTAATATTCTTGGAGTATGCATAAGCTAAATGAAATCGGATTTCTTCCATTCTGGAAACTGAGGAAAATTTCTCTTCAAAGTCGATTCCTTCAACCTGTGTGTATCATTTACATACCAATATAGCTTTGTTCCTTGTAATCTATCCATCTTCATTCAATTTATTTCTGAATACCCACTTTGTGCCAATCATATTCTTATTCTTTGGTGTTGGAACCAATTCCCAAGTGTCATTCTTCTATATTTGACCCAATTCTTTATCCATGGCCTTATTCCAAAATTCATCCTTGTTGGCCTCTTCAAAACTATTTGGTTCAATCGTAGATGAGAGTGCTAGGTGTGTTTGTTCAGGTGAATGGATTCTTCTTCTAGTCTCAACTCTTGCATCTTTGTTTCTAGTAATATGATCTGAAGGATGATTCTTCTATACTCATTTGCTAGGTCTCTTTGGAGGCACTTGCTGAACTTTCACTTCTACTTAGGTCTAATATTCTTCCTCTTCCTCTTCTACTTATTCATCTTTTTCTTCTTCTTCGTAAAGTTGTTCCACTGATTCATTTTATTCTTCCTTTGATTCTCGTCTGCCTGTCATATATCTGTCCAAACCTGCTAAGTGTTCTTACAAATCCATATCTGTTCATATTTTCAAGACTCTACTACATAACTGTCCATAATGTTGACCCATTTGTTACTGTACCTCTGCTAACTAACTTCTCTGGATCTATCCACTCAAACTCTGCAATTTCTTCGAAGGATGGTTCTTTGGTTTGTCACATCTATCGCATAGACTCCCACTATCTAATATTCATATTACACGGGGGTCTCTAAGTCAGATGGCTCAGAACAATTTATGCTCGGATGTGTATTCATCATCATCTTCATTGGTAGATTCACCATCTCTCTGAGCTTTGACTTCTTTCTTTCTGTCTGTGGATCCATATTTCACTACAATGCCTAAAAGTGCAATCTCTTGAACTTGTTCCTTATTTACCTGTCCTTCTTTTCTTTCAGTTATTTTCCAAACCTTTATGTATCTGACATCTTTCTTTTTCTCTGTAGAATTTTCTTCCTCTTGTTTTATTGCCAACCTTGCGATCTCTGGGACCTGGTCTTTGTTCACCTGTTCTTCATGTTTTCTTATCCATACTTTCTTATATCTGATATCAGTGTTCTCTTTCATGGAAATATTGATCATGTTTCTAAAATCACTAGCTATGTGTCCATACTTATGACATTTGTAACATTCAATGTTACATGGGGCCACATAGGCATTTCTTGCTTGAACATTATAATCCCTGCAATCTGCAACCTTATGTCCAAAATTAGTACAATAAAAACAATAACCATAAAAGGAATTTGCATACCTGGGAGTGAATGATCTTCTTTGTGGTGTAGTCCTTTTGAATTTATGACTTGACTGATCATGATCATGATTGAAGCTTCTTTGTGGCTTGAACATGGATGGTCTTCTTGAAGATGTATCTTCAATAGTTTTCTTAGATTCTAGTTGACCATGATTCCTTCCTTTGAGTACTTCTGCATAACTCTTTTTATTTTCTTCATTCTTCTTTTCTAGCAACTTAGGGTGCTTCTCTTCATTCTCTATAACTGATGTGGATGTTTTTGTCTCTTCAACGTCCTTGTTGAGATTGACGATTTTACTTCTCAATGTGACAACTTCTTCTTCAAGCCTCTCAACCTCTTCTTATTTCTTCATTATCTAAGACTTCATGACTTCTTCTGTTCTTTTTGCTTCTTCAAGATGGACTTTTAATGTGATTATTTCTTCTTCAATTCCTTTCTCTTCTTGACCAAACTCTACCTCAAGCTGGTTTAGACCATTATTTATTTCCTTAATATGATCTGTCAATATATTCTCTCTCATTTCTGCTTCTTCCTTCTGTACCGCTATGTTGGCTTCCAAATACTACTTTTGATATTCAAGATTTTCTTCGATCTTTCTGGCTTTTTTTAGCTGAGTTCTTAAGTTCTCAGTGACCTGTTGGGCTTCTTAAAAAATGTGAACACTTTCTTTTTGTTTCATCAATTCTTTCTTGAGTGACTTATTTTCTTCTCTTAGTTCATCTAAAGCACTAATCAATTATGCCTCATAGTTGTCTTCCTTTTCAATTAGTTTTTCTGTCTCATTTCCTTCATGGCATTATATTTCAATATGTCCACGTTTTTCACAATTAAAGTAAAACAACATACCTCTGGTGATTATGTACTCTTTATCTTCTGAATTTGTTTGACATGGTGAACATAATTCTTCTTGATCTGTATCTACATCTTCTTTGGCATTTTTTGAATCTGCAATGGGTGAAGAATGTATGTCATGTAACTTATCCCAAAGTTATTTGCCTGATGAACATTTACCAACCTTTTCTTTTAATGGATTAGGTAATCCTTCCCAGATGAAATCCATTTCTATTTTTTTATTCTTCTTCAATTCCTTCTTGGCTATAGTCTTTTCTCTTTTTGAACTATCATATCGTGTAAAAACTGATAGCCAAATATAATTTCCCTGTGCCTATAAAAATACTTTCATCCTTCTGCTCCACATCTCATACTTTAAACCATTCTGACCATTAAACATTAGTATTCGATTCTTAGAATAATCCATGATCTCCTTCCAGTGGTTAAATTGTTTCCTGAAGGAACCTGCTCTGATACCAATTGTTCGATTACTGAGAGGGGGGGTGAATCAGTAATAGAGCAATTTAATCCCTTTTAACCATAAAATGCAAGTGTTATATCAATGTAGCATTATCATCCAATAGTTGCAGAGTAAATAAACAATGAACAAATGAGAAATCATACACATACATAGTACACCAATGATTTTACGTGGAAACCCAAAGTGGGAGAAAACCACAGAATATTTTTTCTTATATGTCTTTAAGAATTACATTCATTGGAAGCACTAACTTCCTTTTTTTTCTAGTTGCAACTGGAAGGAGGCTCCAACACCCTATTTTCTCAGGCTACAACCTGAAGGAAGCTCCAACTCCCCAATTCTCTGGCTACAACCAAAAGGAGGCTACAACCCCCTATATTCTTTGGCTACAACTGAAAGGTGGCTACAACCACCTGTCCTTTCCCCAACCAACCTACCTAAAATAAAAGTAGAATGATGGAAGCACTTTCATACTATCACTATGAGATATATTGATGTAAACCTGTACCAATCAACCTGTAATCAACCAGTACCATAAAAAGGCGCATCAACATGCACCAACCTGTACCAAACAACCTATAATCAGCTTGTACCATAAACAATTGCATCAACCATGTACCAACTTGTACCTCAACCTGTACCATCAACAAGTGCATCAACGATGCACCAAATATGTACCAATCATGCATCAAATACACATAAAGTATGACTCATCAAGATGTACCAACATCATCAACTATACACCTCATGTATGTCCCAACTCATCAACTACTTGTCTCAACCATCTACCTAGCATGTACCTCAACCATATACCACATACATATACCAATATAACCATCAAAATTTCTCTAGAAATACATCACACTATCCATAACCAAATACCATAAAACATTACATCAAACCATGTGCCACAACCTCACTGTTATACAACCTCTATCTGTAACATACCTCAACCAAAATACCTCATCAATTTCATCATCCACATATGATTTGTAACTTTGTAACATACCTGGTGTATATGATCACATACCTGCAAATCTTCCTTAACAAGAGATTATCATTTTAATCAAATTTTACTTTAGTCTCACATGACTAGCTTTGGATTAGTCAACAACCTTAACTTGCAATAATCATAACTATGTACCTGTAATGAATAAATATTTGAAAATGGTACACAATGTTCTTCAGTGTATTTTATGCAATTCCTCTAGATTTCACTACTTGGAATCTCTCAGAAAAGGAGTTATAACAAAAATGGCATACCTTGTTGAATTATGGCTCATTCTAGAGAGCGAACTTGTAGAGCATGCCCTGCACAAAATATTCGTTGTATTGATATAAAAATGGTACAAAGAATACTACAGACTGTACTCTAACCAATAAATTTTGTCTTAATGAATTTGGATCTGTTATGAAGAAGTTATGACGTTTTAACCCAAAACACATGTTCTAGACTAGTTTCAGCACTAGCCACAAATCCTATTTTCCACGGAGTGTAACTCCAAAAATACAATGACCCACAAGCTGAAATATGTATAAAAACTACTTGGATATGTTTCCTCAACGACCTCCCAATTTTACGGTCTGAATCAATCTAGAAAAAAAATTATTGTGAAAATGGTGAGATGACCTGTAAATAACATACCTTAGAAAGCATCATCAAAAGAATCTATCCTCCCTTGAATTTCAGCCTTCTTTACTTCACCTTCCCTCTGAAATTTGTCGTAGATATCCTTTGGTTACCTTAGTCACTTGTAGATATTCAATATGCTCAAGTGTGATTAGAATGAGAGACCCTTGCCTCTTATTTATACTTTTATGTAGCTTCCTCAAGGGGTTACCTTCTAACCATCTTAAACCACTTTCCTTATTTTAGGGCTAACCCACTTCTAACCACTTGTCCACTTAGTAATTTCTCCATTAAATTTATTCTTTAAATAATTTCTTTTGTATCCACTTTTAATTATATTACACTCATCAGTTCACTTTATTATTTACCTTCTAAAATCTCTTAAACCACTTTCCTCATTTTAGGGCTAACCCACTTATAACCACTTGTCCACTTAACTGAACCACTTTGCATAATTAGTAAGTTCTCCATTAACTTTATTATTTAAATAATTTCTTTTGAATCCTTTTTGACTTATAGTACACTCGTCACTTCACTTTATTATTTAAATAATTTCTTCTTTTCAAACACTTTGACTACTTTGACCTTTTGGGGATTCTAGATGACTCATGAGGGTTCTCCAACTTCACATGGTCATAATTCTCTAACCATGAGGATTTATGTGGTGTTCCACATACCATCGGAAATGGCATGACGTGTACTATCCATATAGAATAGTCATACCTACAAATATATCAAAACTCATACCATTATCCATCAAACAAACGGGGGTCCATTACCCAAACCTTTGTGCTATCGAAATTCTCTACCAAACTTTCTTCAAGGGTTGACATCAATGAAAACCAACCTAATTAATCAACAGTTTATCCCCGGAGAAAGAGGAATACCCAAAAACTCTAGTATGGATCAAATTATATTCCTTACCTCAAGAATTTTGGCATCTGGAAACACTGGAAGGGATAGGAAATACTCTTGGATATTTTGTCAAAATTTCTGAGATCACAAAGACTACAAGGTATACTTATAAAACAAGTATCTATGTTCATATGAATGTGGTAGGAGTATTCCTAGAATGAATCATCATTTCCTTCCAATATGAAGAATGGGGTCAGACCATAGATTATGAGCACATTCCATTTAGATGTAGGAAGTGCCATGAACATGACCACCTATTCAGAGACTTCCCACAAAACACAACATAGACAACTAATAAAGGTAAAGAAGAGGTGGTCACGGAAGGCTTCTTCAACATCCCCAACAAAAGAAAAGAGGTATAAAAAGGAAACAATCCCATAGGGGAAACATTAAAGAAGGACTTGAATAGTTTCCAGATCTTAGCATTGAAAGATCACAAGGTGGAAAACATCAAGGGAGAGCATCCTGAAATAGAGAAAGGAAATGAGGTGGATAAATTAATAGAATTCAAGAAAGAAGAGATCAAAAAATGACATCGTATGGATCATAGAATATTAATCCCATCAATGGTGGACAGTGAAATCAATATGGAAGATTCAAAGGAAAACGAAGATTCTCAAGAAGATATAGAGAAGGAGGATACCACTCGGAACTCGGAGCTTGAATACATGGAAGTAGATATCAAGTCCCTAATAATAATCCATGGGGAGAAAGAGGTTAATAATATGCAAGTGAGACAAATACACAAGATTGAAAGGGACTTAATCAAAGGAAAGAGCAAGGGATTAACTCAGGAAAATCTAGCCTCAACCTCATGAAACTTAGGAATTAAATCGAATCCTTGAAAACCCAAAACAAACTAGGGGGAGAGGAAAATAAGATGGAACGCAAGCCCCATAAACAGGTCTTAGAAGAAACAGGAGAACTTATCATCAAATCCAGTCAGGTCGTGGGACTATTTGAAAGGTACTTCTTACCCCAAACCAATTGTTAAATATGAGAATATTTTCCTAGAATATGAGGGGATTGAATGCTTTATACAAACATAGAATTCTCAGGAAAAAAAATAGATCAAGAAAAAAAAGATATAGTAATGTTGCAAGAAACCAATTGTGATAAAAAAAATATGAAAAAATAGAAAAAATATATATATTGAAACAATGTGAAGTGGTATGCATCGAAGTTGAAAGGGCCTCAGGGCGGATAGCCCACCTATGAAAACCAAATAATGTTAAGGTGGACTTGGTGTCCCACTCCAATAGAATAATTATGATCTCAAATAAGAAATTAGGATCGAATGAGCAAGGCTATGTGTCTAATGCTTATGGTCCCCTGATGCCTGCAACTAAAAGGGACATCCTAAACAAGATCTCAAGCCTAGGTCTGTTATTGAAATATCAACAGTGGATATTAGGAGGAGACTTCAAATTAATAACATCTCTATAAGACAAGATAGGAGGATTGAGCCAGTTGGATATAGAGAATTAAACCTTCAACGAATTCGTAGATCAACTCTGTCTTATTGACATCTTTCCTTCAGGGGGACGATACACTTGGAGTAATAGGAGAGGAGGAAAAAATCATAAAGTAGAATGATTGGATAGATTTATGGTCTCAGAATCCTTCTACCAAGAAAGATAAGCCATATCTATGGACATTTGACCCTTTTATGGATCATACCATTGGCCCATCTCTCTTATATGGGACATTTGTATAACGCCTCACCCTAAGCCTTTAATATTCGAAACATTATGGACCCGACACCCATAATTTATGCACATAATTATAGAATGGTGGTAGGAGAACCAAGATCTTTATAGAACAAAGATGTATCAGTTTTATAAAATATTGAAGCACACCAAAAATTTCCTCAAGAAATGGAAGAAAGAGGTTTTTTGGAACATCCAAGAAGAAAAAATAAAACTAGAAGAAAAGATGGAGAGAATTCAAGAACAAATAATCTAGGAAGGACACTCCTCAGAGCTGCAGAGTAAGGAGATCCAACTTCTCCTAGAGCTTAATGAGCGAGACATTCAATAAGAGATTGTGTTCCGCCATAAATCCTTAGTCCATTGGTTCCAAGAGGGGAACAAGAACACTAAATTTTTCCGTAGCTCCTTATTCAAGAGAAGGAATTAAAATAGGATATATTCCCTACATGAGGAAGGTGGGGAGACTCTAGAAAGGCATGAGAATATTGAAAAGAACTTGATAAGCCACTATAGAGACTTGGTGTATGAACCAAATGTGGATAAGAGGGAGGACACAAACTATATTAAGAGGGTGATACAAAAATCGGTTTCTCTGGCCCACAACTATAGTCTTATGTGAAGCATGACCATGGAGGAGGTTGAAGAGATAGTCAAATAATTCTCAAAGGGGAAGGCGTCGGACCCAAATGGCTTCACGACGGACTTCTTCCAAACTTGTTGGAAAATTATCAACAAAGACCTTTAGGTAGTTGTAGAAGACTCCAGATCCTCCATATTAGTCCTACAGGATTTCAACGCCACCTTTATGACCCTGATTGCTACAGAAAGGGAAGAAAATTCAGCAGAAAAGTTTCAACCTATCTCTTTATGCAATGTAATTTACAAAATTATCACTAAAATCATAGCAAATAGACTCAAGCCTCTCTAGGAAATCATTTCTCTTGAGAAAGGAGTATTTGTGGAAGATTGTCAAATTATTGATGGGACAATCATGGCCCATGAAGCCATTCACTCTCTAAAAACTAGTAGAAAACAAAGAATGATCTTAAAAATCGACCTAGCCAAATCTTATGACAGAATAAATTGTAATTTTCTGAAAGAAATATTGGGGGCATTTGGTTTTGAGTCCTCATGGATTTACTAGATACACAACCTGATATCCTCAACCTTCTACTCCATCATTTTCAATGTATCACCCTCATCTACCTTCAAAGCCTCAATAGGGATAAGGCATGGGGACCCTATGTCTCCTTAACTCTTTGTTATCCTCATAGAAGGGTTGGGGTGATTTTTGAAAAAATATATTTTAGAGGGATCTATCAAGGGAATATCTATTAATCCCCATACTACTCCTCTTCCTCACCTTCAATTTGTGGATGATACCCTGCTCCTGGGTATACCCATAATTAAGGTGTTGGCATATTTTACAAGAAGAGTGTGCTTGTCATTGATGGCAAGAACAACAACGATGATGGAAAACAGGAAAAGAATAAGCTCAGGAGGAGGAGAAAATAGTAAGTAGAGATCAAATCTCGGAATAAAAAATGTAACCTCAGGAGGAGGAGCGAACAATATGCAGAGATCAAAGTTCGGAAGGAAAAGAGTAAGCTCATGGTGAGAAGCCTTAGCAGTCGTCTGATCAAGAAATTGACGGTGTTGATTGTCTCATATAATGGAATTCGATCATATGCATGACCATGGGCTTGAGGACCGTTGGAGGATTGTGACCGTCAGATATGCAAGCTAGATCGAAGGTAGAGATGAATTGTGAGGAGAGAAAGAAGAATTAACTGACTCGCTAGTTCCAATCCCTCAATTGGTCTAGATCGTCAAATCTCATAGACTCGGATATTGACGACTATGGTTGATCCAACAAATTATCAGTTTAATTCAGATCAAATCGTGACCATCACTAGTTCCAATCCTGCAATTGGTCTAGATCATCAAATCTCATAGACTCAGATATTGACAATTGTGGTTGATCCAACAAGCGATCAGATTAAGTCGGATTGAGTTGTGACCATTGCATTCACAATCGCCAGATCAATGACAGGGATAGATTGTGAAGATCAGAAGGAGAATTAAATATCGCGCTAGTTCCAATCCCGCAATTAGTCAGAACCATCATATCTTATAGCCTCGAAGATCGAGGATTGTGGTTGACTCACCAACGGTGCACAACTTAAAATTGCAAAGTTTTTGTGATGAGTTAAATCACTCGCAAGTTATGGTTCCACAATCATCCTTGATCGTTGATCTGCTTCGAATGTCTTCATGACCGTTGGAGCACATTTTAGTGGAAGGATAGGATAAGCTGAAAGGGTTGATAATTTGATTATCTGAATACCCGTCAGCCATTGGATCATTTTGAGTGGAAGGATAGGATAAGCTAGAAGAGATGCATCGTAGACAGATCGAGCCATCTATCTAGGATCATGATCGATGAACAACATTTAGTTCGAGTATAAATATGTGAGGAGGTTAAGCTCCGAAAAAATCTCACTTCATATTTTTCAGTTTGAGATTTCAAAAACTCGAAGCCTGGAGAGCCAGAAATACGAAATGAATAAGGACCATTGGATCTAGAGAACATACAATGATCACTAGATCAGAGAGATCTACGTCAGTAGATTACGTCAGCAAACCTCATCCACAAGGACATGTGGCAGAACACGTCGGCAAGGACATGTGGTGGACCATCTCAGCAAAGGAAAAATGGGAGATCATGTCAGCAAACCATGTCAACAAGGATATGTGGCAGACCACGTCAGCAAGGAAATGTAGTAGACCATGTCAGCAAGGACATGAGTCGTTCAATCTGAAAGATCACTTCGGGTGTATTCTCAACCGTTGATCATAGTACAGTGGAAGGATAGTGTAATTTTGAAAAGTTGAAATCCTGAAGTTCCAAAGGGAAAAGTTCTGATAGCCATCCATATCAATGTTTGATTAAGTCCTATCCATCAGATTGAACAATGAAAGGATGAGTGTAAGGATCAAATCTGACCATTGATTTGTTTCTGTGAAATAAACCGTCTCATCTGATTCGAAGGTTTGAAAAGTTGAAAACCCGAAGTTTCTAAGGGATAAGTTTCATCAGCCGTCCATCTTATCAAAAGATTGAATCATGACTGTTGAATTGATAAGAACTTAAGCACTCGTTAAGCCTAGCATCTGGTCACTGACATTGGTCATGTGATATAAGATATTTAAATAAAATATAATCCAATGGCGCTGATCAAACCGAATATGATCAAAGGGTTGTTGTTTCATCTCTTGATTTCTTGATCAGTTACGATTCAGTTACACTAACTGAATCATCATTCCTGAGCGGTTGAATCATTGTTCCTGAGCATTGGAATCATGGATCTTTAGCATTCTAAGATTCCCGACATTGAGCATTGGAGATGTAGAGTGTAACGGATGATGAGAGCATGAATAAAAGAAAGATGTCAAGATAGAGGAAGGTTGTTGTTTCTTTGTAAAACAAGTTGAACTGTATGTAATGTAGAATAAAGCATGAACATAGTGAGATATTGTAGATGGGAGGAATAGTGCATAGAATGGACATGGCGCACAGAGCATAAAGCACAAGAAGATGCAAGCAAAAAGAAATTGATGTAGGCAGAGCAAAGCAGTGTAGCAGAACAATGATGAGACTAGTAAGTCATTGATAAATATTGTATCACTGTAATAAATTTCAGCAAGAAAAGATTTATATCTCAGGGTGGTAGGGTGGTGCTAGGGAGGACTGTTGTCCTCGTAGTTTCAAGTGGGTGCCTAAACACATGATTCTAGATTCGATCTAGTTGCAGCCAGAAAAACCAGGGTGCTAGGGTGGTGCAAGGGAGAACCATTGTTCTCTGCTATATAGGTTGGTTCCTATGTGACTGGAAGTTGGTGCTTCCATCCAGTTGGTGTTGGAACACTTAGGAAGTTGGTGCTTCCTTCTAGTGGGTGCTAGAGAAACCAGAGAGTTGGTGCTCTGAGAACGTTGCATCTTGTAAAATAGAGGTGGTAGCCTCACAAAGAGTGGGTTCTCATAAGAATGATAATGTACAAAAAATAAAGACTATTTATCATATTAAGAAGAATATTTTTTCTTCCTTTATGGGTTTCCTCAGGAATATCTGTCTCTGTATACTTCATGTGTGTGATTGATGTTGAATACTCTATTGCTTACTTCCCTGAATTATTGTGATCATCATTAAGTGTTTTGTAATGAGTTTAAAATGGGTATAATTGTTTAAGAACAGTAACAAATGATTCACCCCCCCCCCCTCTCAGTTGTCTAACAGAAGGAAGTTAGGGATCTCAAGAGAATCCTCGACATTTTCATGAAAACCTCATGCATGCAGCTCAACCTAGAAAAATCCAAAATTTTCTTTTTTAATACCCCAATCATAATTCAAGACTGTATTGCCAGAATAATGGGTTTTTAAAGGGCCTCCCTTCCCTCAAAATATCAAGGTGTGCCTCTACTGGATAAGTCTCTTCATAACCCATGTTGGTAAGAGCTCATGACCAAAATTGAATACCACCTAAATTGTTGGATCGTAGGTATTTAACTTTGGCAGGAAGAATTCTTCTGATAAAATCTGTTCTAAGGGTTATGCCTCTTTACCTTTTTTATATTCTTGAAACTTCTACTAACATTCTGCAGAAACTATGAGAAATTAAGAGGAAATTCTTGTGGGGAGGGACCAAAAGAGAAACAAAATGGGCTCTCGTTGCATGGGAGAAACTATGTGTCCCAAAATCTTAAGGGGGTCTGAGTATAAAATACCCACTCAAAATGGGTTAGGCACTAGTGGAAAAAACCTTTTGGAGGTGGCTAAAAAACTAATAGGAACTTTGGGCCAAAAATATGGCAGTGTAAATACATCAAGGATAGCCCCCCATAGGATTGGGAAAGATTAGATGGGACCTGGCCAATATTGATGATATGGAACTATGCATGGAGGAACCAAGACCTAGTGAAAAAACAAAGCTTCTTGGAAATTCATTATGCCAAGTCTTCCCTTTTCTGGGAAGACATGTGGGATTAGTTTCCAGCTATCATTTCAAAAGAAACATACCACCAAATTCAAAAGGGGATTCCATGGATAGGGTGGAAGAAAGTTTTCCATTAATAGGAAGAGACCCGGTAGTCATATAACATGATGGAGAGAGCCTGGAAAAACCTAATGGATTAGCCAATTGAATGGGATATGGCCTCTCTCTGGACCATGGAAGCCACTATAAGAAGACACCCTCCCCTAGTGTTTAAGGTAAGGGACATCCTACATTGGGGTAAAAATGGAGACACGAATTTCAAAGTTAAAGGGGAATACATGGAGGCCATGGGGATCTTGGATACAATCAAAATGTCAGTTTGGAACAAAGTTTGGGACTCAAACCAATGGTCCAAAATAGCCACCTTTTTATGGATGGTGGTTAATAAAAGTATTTAACATGGGATATACTCACAAAGAGAGGATTCGAAGGACCATCTATTTTCCTAATGTGATACTAGGAGGGGGATACTATGAATCATCTCATAAGATATTGCAGAGTTTCTTTTGATCTATGGGATTGAGGAGCCTTATTATTATGAACTCTAGATAGAACCAAACATGACATAATCAAAACCATAGAATATTGGAGAATGGAACCTCACTCAAATCAAATTCTCAATAAAGTGTGGTCCCCGTTCCTGATATTTTTATTCTGGAACTTATGGAAGACAAGAAACAAAGGGATATTCCAACACAAACATTTCCATCCATACCATATATGGAAAGAAATCCATACTAACATTCTAGAGACTATAGCCATGGACCTCATGGATGATTTTAGGGGCTAAATTTCTCTCATGGGCTAATTTTCTATGGTTTTTCCAAAAACAATATTCGCTATTTTAAAAATGATTCACCCAAATTCTATAGGATAAAATTATTTTACTTTAAAAATCGCCAAAATTTTATAAAAACTATATAAAATCCTTAGAAATTTGAATATCTTTACAAAAATATCGCCAAACATTTATAGTAGGCATATGAAGGATTAGTAATATTCGCCAAGGTTTCTAAATTTTAAAATAAATTTTCATCCTTAAAATCATCCCTGGCCATGGTACCCTAGCAGATGGAATACTAGATCCCAACCGAGACTAAAAGATAGATCTTTAAAAACTGGAACATTCATCAAATCCATCTCCCAATTCAGCCAACAATTGCTCGCACCCAGAAAAAGAAGATGAGGGAGAAATGGTATCACCCCCCACTGGGATTCCTGAAATTGATCTTTGATGGGGGCTCAAAGGGAAATCCTAGCCTAATGGAGGATGGAGGTCTCTTCTAGGATTCCTCAGGGTTGATTTTAATCCACTTATCCACTAGAATAGTAGATAACACAAACAATGGTGTTGAACTCATGGGACTTCTCTTAGGATTGAAGATGGTAGCAGAGTTTGGGTACACAACACTCATAGTGGAAGGGGTTTCCCAAATTATCACCTCAACTCTAAGGAAAATAATAAATGGAACACCACCATAATGATTCTCAACAAACTGGTGTTTGTCCTTTGGTCTCTTTGAGGTGACTCTATCCATTTGTGGTGCCTCAGACATAATTCCTAGTTATGTCAGAAGAAAGGCCAAATCGGTGGAAGACTTTTTGGAAAACATGATGGTGGGAAAAACTCCTACATAAAATTGAATGCTTTGGGAGGAAGTGGGGCTAGGATAATTTCAAGAAAACATAACACGTTTAAATTGGATGGAAAATTCTTTCCCGCATGGGGGGGAAACATAGAAACTGTGACTTCATGGTGGGTCTGTTAGAGGCCCACATGTCAACATGATAAATGCAACTCCTCTAGGTGATCGGACGAGAGCCATTATAGATGGAAGTGGACCAGTATAGATGGATATAAATCAGGAAGGATGATAGTTATTATTGGGAGACATTATTTGAGATAATGAAGATACTACTTAAAGATCCTATGACAATTTCATGGAAGGTTTTTTGTGGGATGATGACCTCGACATACTTGACCACTTTAGGTGACATTATGAACATACATGACTAGTTCAGGTCTCGACAAAACTCGATCAAATCAAGTAATTATGGGATAAAGTGGAGGCCAAAGAGTAACTCGATACTACAACTAGGGATTCCTCTCTTTAAGGGGGGCGGGGGGGATCTCTCAGAGATCCATTGTGGTTTCTCATCTGATATTCTTTGGTGATTTATGTGAGCTCTCTCATGATTTAAATAGTTTGAGGGTGGTAAGGATGTGGAGGACCCAAGGTTGATTCTCCACCTTGGGCCATTCGCTCTATGTAGTGTGGATTGCCTCTAGTTGTGAACCCTTGGAAACATAGGAAAAAAGTCTCAACCTATGCTTTATGTCTTTGAGGGAACTGAGGATAGTAATCTGGTCTCATGAGAAATAAACGGACTCAGGGTGACGCAAGGTTCCCACATATAGTCACGCCACCTCTATGCCTAGAAGTATGCCCAAGGAAAAAAGAGGGGAGGGGAAGTAACTGCCCAGGATCGTTCCCAGGGCCAGCAACAGAGCAGAGAGGGCGACATGGGAGGATAATAATTGGTTCCATTGCTTATGAAAAACAACAAAAAAAATACTAATGGTCAATCTACATTAAATAGTCCTTAAGAAAAGAAAGGACACCATGGAAGAGTACATTCTCCTAGATACAGAAGACAGGGTGATGGACCCAGGTCAAATGAGGACCAGAGAGACAAAATAATTTCACCTTGCGGAGGTGTATTAGATGAATAAATACATGATGGAACACGTCCTAGCTCAACAACAGTTGGATAATAAGGCCACCATTCATGCAATCCACATGATCCAGATGGATGTCGGTGACCTCCCACCTATTCCAACTGGCTCATTTTGGCAGTTTTTGAGTTTGGCATTTTTTTCCTTATTTTCAAGTCCCTAACTTCTGGGGCCGTTTTGAGGCCCTAAACAACTTTTTTAGGGATCTCCACAATTAGACTATAGAAAATGTTAGATTCTGACGACAACATGTTTATTCCTCGGATATACCTTTCCAACGGGCTATCGTTGTTGTAGGAAAATTTGCCTGCAGACAAGTAGATGACCTCTAGAGCTTGACCTTAACCCTAGACAGAAAAATGCTTAATGTGGACACTGAATTTCCTTCAAATCTATCTAAACTAACACATGAGAAGGAAGGATGATAGAAGTACCTGTTATCAACGTTTGTCCCTGCACGCTCCGAGTTGCGCTCCAATCCTTTGCTCCTCGCTGAGTTCTGCGGACAAAACAAGATACGACCACTTCCTACTCTATTGATATTAGCTTGAAAACATATCTACCACTAAATGATAAGTTCATGTAACATCAGACACAAACTAGAAAGAAACAGGCCAAGCGTGTCATATTAATGAGAATAACGACAGCAGTACTTACAATCGTAGATGCGAATGCGACAGCTTCGCCAAGTCCTGTTCGTCTAACCCTTGCCTGAAAGATCCACAACCTGGATAACAGCAGCTTCACTGATCACTCTCCTTTGGCTGACTGTAAGTTTCCTCCAAGATCATAAGTTTCATATGTTCAATTCTTCCCCCACTACTTATGAGATCATAAGTTTGGTGTAATTTTGCATTTTCCATCTCCTTTCACCATTAGAAAGCTTACTTATATAGCCTTGGAGAGGCTTTAACCACTTGAGATATCCTTGGGGAAGTTGAGGATTTTCCTCCTTCAGTTGAGGATCTGCCCTAGGATCATGGTTGGACTAGGGATTCGAATCCAACTGCTTTCCAAGAATGAAAAGATGCTTCCCCCATTCGTCTCAACAGCTTAACAACTTCCCAGAATAGGTAGCGCTCCCTCAAAAGGGCCATCAGAGCATTGTAGCGCTCCCTAGTAAGCTTTAGGGGGCGCCAACGCCCTCAAAATCTATAGCGCTCCCTCAAAAGGTCCAGGGGAGCGTTATAACACTCCCTGACAGTGTAAGGGGGAGCGTCGACGCTCCGAGATAGTGTAAGGGGGAGCGCTCCTCTCCAAAACTCAGTTTTTGAGGTGCTTTCAGGTGGCAAAAGGTGTTTGACTTCAATAGATCATCTCTCCTCCTTCAAATCAATCATGTAAGATGTTATAAGTTCTCCCTTAGTGTCGTTGACATGGCAGTATGTCTGAACATCATTTGCGACACTTGTGACCAACTTGCAACACTTGCGAAAGTTGATGCGACACTTAAGACTATTGATAGGGACAATGCGACACTTATCCAGCTGAGCAATTTTGACGTGTAACAGAATGCCCCCCAAAGTATGAAGTTAGAATATGCCAACTGATAACTGAAATACTTTGTAGATGCTCAAGCAAGGGTATAGACTCGGAGAACCTGATGGAAGCTGCACACAAACATCCAAAAAATATCATGATATAATTCAAAACCCAAGGCAGGCATAGCTATGCTTGGGTGATCAAGACTGCAAGATATGGCCGCCATAAAATACACTGCGGATCCATAATTGTATTGATAAAAGGGTATAGCCACTAAAAATACACTGTGGATCTATACTCGTATGACATGAACTAATCGTAGCCACGAAGAATACACAGTGGATCTACGACATGACAAGACATAGCCACGACCAATACAAAGTGGATCTATGTAACAGTATATGTGTCATTGTTCAAGAGAAACTCCATCACAACCTGGGCAAAGTACATATCAAAGTGATTACTCAACCCAGGGTCTTAATACCAATCCCAATATGGTATGAATCTGACCATGTGAATAGATGTCCTGACGTCGAACATGGCAGAAACCACTTGATTACCGGTCAATGGTGTGAACCGTTAACAAGTGCGAGGGATATCACCATTAATGTCAATGATTCCCAAGGTACCCTAGTACATTCCAGGGAATGTGAATAGATGAGCTGAAGTCGAACACCCGTGGAATCATTCGATCAGGGGTCAATGCTTTAAACCCGCTGTCGAATGTGAGGAGGCCTGCCATTGAGGCATGCAGATCCCAAAGTACTAAGTGGTTTCTAAGTCTAATTCCTGGATAATGTGTTGGAGTCGACAGGAATAGACTCATCGAGGGAGGGCCTTGATGTATCCCCCATCAACGACATGAAACGGACATGGAGATATAAACGGTAGATCAAATGGAAATGGACTGACACAGGTTTTGAGGCAAGATATTTGGGATGGTTGACTCCCGAGGTGGATACTTCCCTTGAACATTGAGGCATGACAACAAAACATGACGTGGACCAAAAATATGCAATGGATACTGTGACTTGCGTCGGGTGACCCAAAGGAGTGAAAGGAAACTCAAAGGATTGGCTCAGTGCAAAGGTCCAGCGGATTATAATATCTGCAAAGCGACAAAGTGCCGTGTTCAAGGGCGACTCTAAGAAGCGCTAGATGTTGTTCTCAAGAGACTGCTTGGATTGTTCCTTTCAATTTTTCCCCCATCCAGATAGATGATTACCTCTTTTTGATTTAATGAGCTCGAGGAGGATAACACATGCTCGATATAACTCACCTTCGGTAAGTTCCTTATCCTTTTAACGAACCGGAAGAAGTAAGGGTTCATTCCCATATGGGCCTGTCAATGTGTGCTTTAACGAGTCCAAAGACAGAAAACTCGAAGGTTTTTGGGGATTATAGATTTTGGAAAAACACTTAAAAGAGAACTCTCTCAGTTCCTTTTTCGTACAGTAGTCCAACGAGACTGAAAAAAGGGTTAAACTATCGCTCGCAAGACACTCTTTCTGACCTTTTAACGAGTGTGAAAGAAAGCAATATCACTCGACAATCTTTTCATATTTAGAGAGTCTGAAAAGAGTTTAAAGGAGACTCCAGGGGGGTTCCTTTTTTGTGTGTTCGTATCTGTACGGGTCCAAAAAAGAGATAAAAGTTTACCCGGTTGCATTCTCATGTATTTACGAGCACGAGAAAGAACAAAGACTAAGCTCGGTATGCCCCTAGCTTGAAAGCTGGTGGATTGACTCCAGAATGATCATCAAAGGCTAGAGACATGCCCCCCCAAGCTTCAATTCATTCACCAACTTTGAGGTTGTCACCAATTTCTGTGCTAGATGGAGAAAAAGGATACAGGTGGATGAAATGAAGGTTCAAAAATGAGACCTAACGAAAGACTCGACTCGACATGTACGAGATCTGGCGAAAGACTCAACTTGAAGGGAGAGGTGATTGTTTCATTTTTTAACGAGCTTGACACAAGAAAAGAACTATGCTCAAGGTTCCAGGTTTGATCCCCAGATTGTTGTTTCATTTTTTAACGAGCTTGCTACAGAGAGGAAAACTATGCTCATGACGTGCCCCCAGCATGAAAGCTAGTGGCCTCTGTTTCATTTTTTAATGAGATTTCCATAGAGAAGAGAAACTATGCTCGTGATTTCTTCTTGATCATGGCTTCCAAGAGGATAACGCTCTGGAAGGATACCATGTCAAGGGACAAGACTCGGTCATGGCTTCCAAGAGATCTTCGTTGGATGGAAGATAATCACTCTGTAAGGAAAACATGTCGAGGGTCGTGATAGGGGTAAGGATATCAGGCTCCAATAACCCTACCGAAGAGATAACCATGTCAACTACCGGATCTAAATCGTCGGAAGTTGAGGTCATGGGAGACAATGCCACATAATTGACATGCGGCAGGGGTGATACTGTCTGCATATAAGAACCACTTAGGGAGGTAACCCAGTCACGGTCGATGAATGAAAGTTGATCGATAGTCACAATTCTTCCATCGTGAGGGAAATATATCACACGGAAAAGGGTGGATACAAGAGCTTTCATGGCATAGACATAATCCCGCCCAAGGAGTAAAGAGAAATCCAAGGGGTCTCGGACTACCATGACATCGATAAAGACAGTTTTCCCTCCCAAAGTTACAGGAAACTGA
>ML808146.1:138040-152477 GCA_009831015.1 Picea engelmannii | reverse complement strand
TATAAGGTTCCCCAGAAGAAGGGGTTCCTCCATTGGTACTCCCAGGATTCAATGCCATTAACACTGACTCGACCTAAGGTCCACTAAGTAAAAGAAATAGCATACGCTAATAGAATCTAAGAATCACAACCAAGCAAACAAGAACTTCTCTCAATGACCATACTAGTTGGTGATGAAATCCAACGTCGCGTGATCAAGTCCAGAAGGGGTGGGGATAGGGTGGAACAGTTACAATGGCGACCTGCTTAACGGAGTTACGCCTTGGTGCAAGATTCCACACAGTAATTGTGGATTTACCCTCCAAGGAGCCCGAGTGAGTTTGACCAATGTATGCTCCAGGTACAGTGAGACTTCACGTCACCGTCACCTTGTGTAAGACCCTAAAGATTATGGCCACTAAGGTTACCAATTCGCAGTCAGCCCCTGGGCGGGAACAGTCGACATTTCGATCCGAACGTACGGGCAGGGTATCAAGCCCAAAATCAACTAAGAAACTTCCACGCAGTAATTGTGGATTTACCTCAAAGTGATCCCCATAATACGATCCAACCACCACAATCAGTTAAACCACGGAGGGTTAGTCCCCGTAGCTTACCCGAATGCAACCTCGTGCGTAACCCCTGTGTGAGAGGGGGATCCCAGGCAGACATATATGATAACTGGATTTACTCTCCCTAACTTAGGATGCTACTGTTTGTTTTAGAAACTTTGGAGAGTTATGCTCACAACCTAATCCAAAGTGCTACGCCTATTCTGCTGTTGGTGGAGGATCCTAGCAAAGAAAAATTCTAGATGATTTTTAATTAACGTTGATTTTAGTGGTTGTTTTTTACGCAAAGGGGTGCATGGAAGTGAAACAAATGGAAATAAGACTCTGACCCAAAGAGTGCATCAAGCATGATAAGCAATCATTTCCTTTCGATGAACATCTAGCTAATTGAGAGAGAGAGTGCTTTCACTAACAAGCACAATTATGATGCCCTCAAACGATTATTTTCTCAATCAAATCCTGATGTAATGCAAAAAAAATTAAATGCCTTCTAATATGCTCAATCAATCACTAAGATATCTTTTATTGTTTGCGTATGGCGAATGATCAATACAGCACAATGCTTATCTTTTGCTAATTATCTTCTTGGTATGAATGAAAACCAAACTAGCATAAGCGAAAGTCACACAAACAATACACCCTTCGTAGCAATCAAAACGAAAAAGCGAAAGAAAGGAAACAATCAAAGAAAAAACAAAAATTTACACCCAAAAAGAAAAAATTGAAGAACAAGGACCTTGACTCAAATCAAGATGAAGAGGTATGTAGGCCTTTGATGACCTTCACCAAGGTTTTTTACTCAACTGATGAGGAGAGAAGAACAATGCATAAGTTTTGAATTCCACTCAATAGGAAAAACTCAATGAACAAGTGAAGGAGGCTACAAGATCTAATTAACAAGGTGTTTATCCTTCAAAAAGACAGATGTCGAGGTTGAAAAGGAAGAAAAATTGACTCTCAAGATCACTCAGCAGAGGAACACAGAGGCAAAAATCCAAAAAAATGCAATTTTGGAAGGTTTCTGGGCCAAGAGAGGATGGCGCTCTATTGCCAAGGGAAAGGAGCGTTATAGCGCTCTGTGCAAATCCTTCAGGAGTGCTGGCGCTCTGTTAACACTAGGACAGGGGTGCCAGGGTCTAAAAGTTCCAGAAATGTCAAGAAATTTCAAAAATTGAGATTCCAACTTGACAAGTATGTTGAGTATGACAGGACAAGGAGCCAATCAGTTCATGAAACTAATCAAAGAGTGGTGAACCAGGTCTGAAACAATCAAGGGACAAAACAAGGTCAATGAGGAGAAAAATCCAAACAAGAGGTTTCGAATTTGAGGCTATCTCCCCAGCGGAGTCGCCAGTTTCTGTTGTAGGAAAATCTGCCTGCGGACAAGTAGATGACCTCCAGAGCTTGACCTTAACCCTAGACAGAAAAATGCTTTACGTGGACATTGAATTTCCTTCAAATCTATCTAAACTAACACATGAGAAGGAAGGATGATAGAAGTACCTGTTATCGACGTTTGTCCCTGCACGCTCCGAGTTGTGCTCCAATCCTTTGCTCCTCGCTGAGTTCTGTGGACAAAAAAAGATACGACCACTTCCTACTCTATTGATATTATCTTGAAAACAGATCTACCACTAAATGATAAGTTCATGTAACATCAAACACAAACTAGAAAGAAACAGGCCAAGCGTGTCATATTAATGAGAATAACGACAGTAGTACTTACAATCGTAGATGTGAATGCGACAGCTTCATCAAGTCCTCTTCGTCTAACCCTTGCCTGAAATATCCACAACCTGGATAACATCAGCTTCACTGATCACTCTCCTTTGGCTGACTGTAAGTTTCCTCCAAGATCATAAGTTTCATATGTTCAATTCTTCCCCCACTACTTATGAGATCATAAGTTTGGTGTAATTCTGCATTTTCCATCTCCTTTCACCATTAGAAAGCTTGCTTATATAGCCTTGGAGAGGCTTTAACCACTTGAGATATCCTTGGGGAAGTTGAGGATTTTCCTCCTTCAGTTGATGATATGCCCTAGGATCATGGTTGGACTAGGGATTCGAATCCAACTGCTTTCCAAGAATGAAAAGATGCTTCCCCCATTCGTCTCAACAGCTTAACAACTTCCCAGAATAGGTAGCGCTCCCTCAAAAGGGCCATCAGAGCATTGTAGTGCTCCCTAGTAAGCTTTAGGGGGCACCAGCGCCCTAAAAATCTATAGCGCTCCCTCAAAAGGGCCAAGGGAGTGTTATAACGCTCCCTGACAGTGTAAGAGGGAGCATCGGCGCTCCGAGATAGTTTAAGGGGGAGCGCTCCTCTCCAAAACTCAGTTTTTGAGGTGCTTTCAGGTGGCAAAAGGTGTTTGACTTCAGTAGATCAGCTCTCCTCCTTCAAATCAATCATGTGAGATGTTATAAGTGCTCCCTTAGTGTCGTTGACATGGCAGTATGTCTGAACATCATTTGCGACACTTGTGACCAACTTGCGACACTTGCGAAAGTTGATGCGACACTTACGACAATTGATAGGGACAATGCGACACTTATCCAGCTGAGAAATTTTGATGTGTAACAATCGTGTTCCTAAAATGAATATCGTATGCAAAAGTTACGACCCAAGGAAGTTGATGTACTAGCTTCCCCAACGAGGCCCACATGACCTTTGGTGCTTCATCTCCTAGGGTTAGGTTTTTGGATGTCTAGGGTTTTGGAATTCCTGTTTATTGTAAAAAGGATTGGAGATCCTCATTGTAACCATCTTCTTGCGAATGAGCACAGTCGTCACATCTCTTCTCAGAGATAAGCCGCCACAATTCTAGCAAGCTTATTTTCTAGTGCATTTTACAGTTCCAGCACATTTTCTTATTGAATAGAAACCAATTTTACTGTATATTTGTTATTGTATCTCTGCTATTCTTGTCTCTCTATGTTAAGAATAGTAATAATATTTATTCATTTTCATTCTGCTCATAAAATATGGATCATTGGTATCAGATCGGTCTGCTCCTGGTCGTTCTTAATGCATGTCCCCAACGAGGTCAGGGTATAAACAATTGGGTCTCGAGCTTGTTTCTCTTGACAAAAAAATCTCTCACATGCCCAAGTGACCTCTCATGGAGGGATAAAATTATAAAGACTATAGGATAAGAGATCCTTTCAAAATGTTGCTTGAAGAATCCCTCACACAACAGAGGAACGAAATGATGGATAGTTTTGCGCAAATCCTTCAACGACTATCAACAGGCGACACATCTTCCTCGAACAAAGGCGTCGCCCCATTCAAGGTACAAATCAAATTTGATATTCCCATATTTGAAGGTCATATAGATGCAGATGTTTTAGACAAATGGTTGAATATGATAGAAGGGTATTTTTTTGTCCATAACTTTTCGAACTGAGAAAATATTACGTTTGCGCTCCTCAAAGTCATTTCCCATGTCAAAGATTTGTGGGAGACTTTTTTTGAGAAAAAGAAAATAGAGGAACCCTAATTATTTACAATTTCAGTCACCTAGGAGTCCTTTAGGGATGTTATCAAGGAACAATACTACCCTATCATAAGTTATGAGGACTTGTATACAAAATGGACCACACTGCGCCAGGAAAAAGACCAAGCAGTGCTAGAGTTCACAAATATCTTCCATATCTTGTGCACCAAGCTGGGTATCAAATATTCTAAGATACATCTGGTGCTCAAGTATCGCGGTGGTCTACATAGATACATCCAGGATGAAATGGATCTTTTGGACATCTCCTCCTTGGGCCCGGACTTTCGATATGTTGTCAAAATCGAGCAAAAGCTTAAACAAAAGATGTGGCAATTTGGGCCTAGAAACCCCTCACATCAAAATCAAGTAAAGAGAAGCCTCAACCCATAGAAAAATAGAAATATAAAATATGAACATCCTCAAGAAAACCCATCTAGGACACAAGCAAAGAAGGACACCAGAAAGACAAAGAAAGATACCGGGAAGTGGTGCAACTTCCATAAGAGCCCTTGGAATAACACTGCTGATTTTTTCTCCAAGCAATCGCTGGAGGATGAGGTGAAATCCTATGAATCAGATGTGGGTTCTGACTCCGAGTCAGAACCATATATGGGGAGATAGATCATTGACGCGAAACCTAGTACCACCAATGTCCAACCTGGTGAACCAGATGAGCCAGAAGAAGGTGGGCACCTCTTTCATTCACAGATGTGGGTAAAAGGTACCCCACTACACTTTATCATTGATAGCGGTAACCAGAAGAACCTCATCTTAGAAGAGGATATCAAGTGGCTATCCCTAACAACAACGCCGCACCCATAGCCTTACACCATTGGATGGCTCTGCCAAGGAAGAGATCTCCATGTCAGCCAACAATGTCTCTTGTCATATGACATCAATCCCTTCAAAGATGAGCTATTGTGTGATGTTTCTCCTCTCAAAGTTTTTATATTTATTTTGGTCCAACCTATTTATAGAAACATCATGTTGTATATGAGTCTAGCCCTCGTAGTATTATTATTACTTTGAACAGGAAATTATACAGGATACCCGAGGCAGTCCCACCTAGTATTATTTCCTTTATCTCTGCAGGAAATGCAGGAAGGTCATCTCTCAGACCGTGAAGTTTGTCTTCTTCATGATTCACTCTTAGAGTAAGCGAAAGATTGCAGTGACATCTAGGGCCTCCGCGGCCAACCTCTCCACAAAATAGAATCAAGTGGACAAGGTCTTGGCAGAATACAAAGATATCTTCTCCTCACCTACCGAGGTACCTCTGCACTGTTAGGTCAAGAATTCCATCGATCTGACCCTCAACACATTGCTTCCCATTGGGCCAGTCTACCTCTACTCTCTTTTAGAGAATGAGGAGATCAAGTGACATATCCAAGAACTGCTCCACAAGGGGCACATCCATACCAGCTCATCCCCTTGTGGGAGCCCAATCATGTTGGTGCATAAGAAAGATGGGTCCCGAAGACTCTGCATTGATTACCGGGCACTAAATAAAATCACAGTCAGGAAAAAGTACCTGATTCCCAGAATTGACGATCTCCTTGATCATCTCAAGGGGGACAAATACTTCAGTAAGATTGATCTAAAGTCTGGCTACCACTAGGTCCCCATAGAATAGACAAATGTATGGAATACCTCCTTCAAGTCAAAAGAAGGTCTTTTTGAATGGTTGGTCATGCCCTTTGGTTTGACAAATGCTCCATCAACTTTGATGAGGAGGATGAACGATATCCTGTGACCTTTCACCAATAATTTTGTAGTGGTGTGTCTGGATGACATCCTCATATACAACAAGACTTGGGTGGAACACTTGCAGCATATTCAGCAAGTTCTTCACACCCTATGGTAACCAAAGCTATATGCCAACATGGAAAAATGATCCTTCAGCATGGACAGGGTCCAGTACCTAGGAGACATTGTGTATCAGCATGGTGTGCATGCGGATCCATCCAAGATCTAGGTCATCCATGACTGGACATCCCCAAACACACTCACTGAGCTTTGGAGCTTCTTAGGCCTCGCCAATTTCTATCATAGGTTCATGTTGGGATTCTCCCATATTGCATCGTCCCTCATCCAAGTAATCAAGGGTGGTGGTAAGGAAAAATTTGTGTGGGGCCTTTCCCAACAAAAAATGTTCAATGATTTAAAGTAGTGCTTGTTCTCATCCTTGGTACTTTCATTACCCGACCTGCAACAACCCTTTGAGATCAAGACAGATTCTTTGGGCTATGCTGTGGGAGAAATTCTCACTCAGCACGGCCACCCTGTGGCCTATAATAGTGAGACACTATCAAATTTTTTTCGTGAGTACCCTACTTATGAAAGTGAAATATACTCCATTGTGTAAGCATTCTACAAATGGAGACATTACATTCTCAGGAAGGAGACATTCATCCACATGGATCATAATCCACTGCAGTTCATGCAGACACAAGGAAAATTGCAGAATGACCACCATCAGAAGTGGTCCACATACTTGCAGCAGTTCCACCTCAACATCAAGTATAAAACATGCAGTACCAATTGAGTCATTGATTGCCTCAGCTAAACTCCAGTCACGGCACTCACCACGGTGCTAGACTCTTGCGGCCATGAGACCTTTGGATGGCCCAACCTCTATGAGACAGACCCTGACTTCACCACCACATACCAAATTTTTGGCACAAACTCAATTGTCACTAATTTCCATCTTTAGGATGGGATATTGTATCGACTGGGCCATATCTGTGTTCCATCAATCGAGTGCGAGAAGCTGATTTGGGAATCCCACTTCAGTAGGGTGACATGACACTTTAGTGTCAAAAAGACAGTGGCAGTGCTATAGAAACATTTATGTTGGACGAAACTCTGACAGTATGTCAACAAGTACATCAGGTCCTACACTTCTTGCATTATTGCCAAATCGACCACTAAGAAACAGGGCCTGTACAACCCCCTTCCTACTCCTGACAAGCCATGGGAATCCATATCAATGGACTACATGTTGGGCCTTCCATCCACCAAGAGGGAAATGATTGTGCCTTTGTGGTTGTTGATCGCTTTTCCAAGATGGCAATCCTGGTCACCTACAAGAAGAGCATCACAACAGAGACCACTGCCAAGATATTCTTTGAAAAACTATGGGTACATTTTGGAATCCCACAAACCATTGTCTTAGATCAGGATAGTCGGTTCCTCAACACATTCTAGTCTAGACTCTAGTCATTTTTGGCCACCAATATCACCAACTCCACTACCTTCCACCCCTATAAAAATAGCCAAACTGAGGTCGTCAATCAGATGATCCTGCAGATCCTGTGCATGTACAATTCCAAGGACCCCCACACATGGGATGAGAGTCTTCCCTATGTTCAACATAGCTACAACAAATCCCTACATAGCTCAACCGACCACAACCCCTTTCAGGTCGGGTTGGGATTCCAACCATTGGGTCCCATGTATGTTACACTACCTCTTGCGTCCACCCTGGCTGATTCATCACTTGCTACAAGTGAAGCTGACAAAGCCTCCCAATTCATTCAGTGGATCCATCACATCTTCCAATAGGTTCAGGATATTCTACAGAAGTCCAATTCCAAGTACAAGCAACGCCATGATCAACATTGGGTGCCACATAAGTTTCAGGTGGGAGACAAAGTGTGGTTACACTTGCAAAAAGAATGCCTGACATGGCCCCATCATATGCTTCACCCACTATGTTACAAACATTACACTATCACCAAGGATGTGGGTGAAAATTCTTTTGAGCTCGACATTCCCCCTTTCCTTGGCCTACACCCAATGATCAACGTGGATCTCCTTCGGCCATAATTCCCACCATTATTGGACACCTCATAGATATCAGAACAGTTGAAACCAACAGATCTCAACCCTGACTGCATGCAACAGGAATCCAATGATCATATTGTGGACACACATATTAAGGGAACTCACCAGCAAAGGATCTAGCTTTATCGAGTTGTCAAAGCAGGGCAGTTCCTGCACTAAGGCAAGTGGCTAAACCGAGGCCAAATTCAGCAGAAATTTCCTTATTTGATGGGGGCACTCAACGCAATGGAAACCATTTCTCCCTAAGGGGAGAGGATTGATCTAGATGGATTTCGGTGGCCTCTCACCTATTCCAACTATCTCATTTTGGCAATTTTTCCCTAGTTTTTGGGTCCTTGACTTCTGGGGTCGTTTTGAGGCCCTAAACAGTGTTTTTAGGGCTCGCCACGGTAAAAATTTAGACAAAGTTAAATTTTGATGAAAACATGTGTATTCCTCGGATATACCTTTCCAACGAGCTATTGTGCTCCTAAAACGGAGATTGTATGCAAAAGTTACGACCTCGGGAAGTTGATGTACTAGCTTACCCCAATGGGGCCCACATGAATTTTGGTGTTTGATTTCTTAGGGTTATGTTTTTGGATGTCTATGGTTTTGGCATTCCTTTTTATTGTAAAAATTCTTGGAGATCCTCATTCTAACCATCTTCTTGCGAATGAGCACAAATGTCACATCTCTTCTCATAGATAAGCCTCCACCATTCTAGCAAGCTTGTTTTTTGCTACATTTTACAGTTTCAACACATTTTCTTATTGAATAGAAACCAATTTTATTGTATCTCTGTTATTTTATATCTACTATTATTGTCTCTCTATGTTAAGAATAATAATAATCGGTCTTAATGTTCATTCTTCTCATAAAATCTGAATCACCACATCCTAGAAGCCATGTTTGAGCTCTTTTGCAAGGCTCAGTATGGAATCCATTTTCATGAAGGGACCCCTGGAAACTAGGATGCTCAGAAATTTTGGCGAGATAAAAAAGGAACTCAAAAAGGAACCTAAGAGAGTCCAATCCAGGTGGATGATGACATGTTAGAGACTAGCAATCAGTTCAAGATGTTCATGACAAGTGAGCGATACACCCAATCATCGAGAAGCTAGAAGTGGCCTCAGGTTTTACTCATCCCTCCCCCCTAACTCTGAATGCAGTTTAAATTATAGTCAATAGTTTTTTTCTTTTTGGTTTTTTATGTTTCTCTTTAGGGAAGCTTGTCTATCCCAAGGAAGAACTTTGAGATATTATTGATTAGTAGAACTCACATATGTTAATGTAGAACTCAAATTTATGCTCAATATAGACATGAAAATCTCAGAAAACTTATTAGTAAGGGGTAAGAGTCTGGTTTCCACTTTTGTTTTAGACCACCTGGACTCATGGATTTCATTTTATGTATACTCTGAATATAAATCTTTATACTTTTTTTGAAAGAAAAAAAAACATCCACATAATTGGATTAATCTAGGTCATATTGCTCAAAATTTTGGGAAGGATAAATTTTTTCTATACTTTTCAAAGAAATTTTATCAATTTGATTGAGCTTGTGGATTACAATTAACACACGTTTGGGAGTGACATCGATGAAAGGCATTGACAAGTTTTGACAGGACTGGTTAATGCATTTTGTAGGGGTGGTTAATTTGTTTGACATGTTTATATTTGGGCACATTGTGTTATTTTGGGGCCTTGAGGGTTTCACTATGCATCTTGTTATGGATATAGTCTTTTTCCTTTCTTGCACATGACCCCCATTGTGATGAAAAACATTTCTTAATGCACTTTGCAGGGGTGGTTAATATGTTTGGCATATTTTGATTTAGGCATTTTGTGTCCTTTTGGGTCCTCTTGGTTTTTGTTCCACGTATTGTTTTAATATTTTGCAAGACAACATGAAACAATTAAACCTATAAAAGAGCATATACCAAGATACACACACACATAAAAAATAAAACTTGAACAGAGAAGACTTACTAAGGCAAGTTCATTCATGAAGAAAGCCTAATTCACCATCCAATCATCAATAAGAGAGAAATATCCAATGAAAAGCCTCCTCCAAGTGGTGCACACTAGATTCCAAGACAAGAAGAGAAGTAGACTGAAATTTTCTAAGATTGTTCTCTCACAAATGTGAGGAGTTGTGATAATGAAAAATGAAATAAGTGCTTCATTGTTAGAAAAACAGGATCACAGAGCAATAAAATAAAAATAAATGTGGAAATAAAACACAGAATATACACAATACAATAAAGAAATAGATATACGTGGTTCACCCAATGTGGGCTATGTCCACCAGAGAAATTGTCAGTTCCTTCCTTTTTATTATCCAGCAAATGAAGGATTCAACCTACAACACACCTGCTATAACTTCCTCTTCTTTCCCTCACAGTATCCTCTCTCAGAATACAATATTCACAATATGATTCATAGCCGCAATACATTTCCCTTATAAAAGAGGGTTTCCTTCTAGGGAAAAAAAACCCTAACATAACTTCTACCATAAGATCTGCGACCTTATAATCAACGGTCCATATTTACTATGAAATTACAATATACATTTACAAGGAAATTTTTCCTTCGGGGGCTTTGCCCCCGAACCCCCTCAAGGGGGACAAGCCCCCCTGTAACCCCCTTGCATGGAGGGGTGTACAGTCTTCATGGGGTATAAACATGATTGAAAACAAATACCTATGAAACAGGAAAATAATCAATCTTTACAACCAACATTCCTCTATTTATATGAGGTAACCAAGCACATTTATCCAAACAATTTGAGTAAAATGTCAACAATCCATGCTAGAAGTGGGGCCGACCCATCAAAATAGCCTCTACGATGCTAAAACATGAAAATAATACATGATATGGTTACATCTGTGGTGATGTCAAGCCCTGAAGGTTTTGGAGAAGGCATCCAAAGGCCACATGTCATCATCAAGGAGTGCAAGAAAGGTGAAAACCATCATCAAGTTCCCTATCACATCACATGGTGTCCAAGTTGTGGAAAACCCCAACATATCCATCAAACCCTAGCATGATGTCATAATAAAAAGTCCCAATGTCCAAGGTGGAGGAGGGAGTATATCATCTTTGCAAGTCATCCAACCATCTATGAGTGCAACACCCTCTATCTAATGTGTGATAATTATATTTGGGGTTTAGTGCCTAGGGTGTGGGATATTTTCCCATTTCTGTGCCATCATGACCATATATAAAAAATACAATCCCATATGTTCGTCATCCAAGGTCCAAAATTTGTGAGATGTTGTAACTGAGTGTGTTAATCCATCCAATGAATCAACACTCTACAACACATGTGCCATATCCTGCAATAAAGGCACAATTTCCTCGGTGAAAGCATATGACTTCCTTCAAAGGACCATGTCAAGTGCACCCAAATCAAATCAAAGCATGTAATCAAGTAAAACCAATGTTCATGAGGTATAAAATCTCTTAGATCATACATAGTAATTTGTCACTTAAGAGAGAATCCACGTAAGCAGTTCACATCAAATATCCCCTTCCAATTTTAAATTATCTCAAGAATTTATGTAAGTTGAAAAGTTTGAATATTGGAGGACCATCATCAAACCCTATTAGATGTTCCAACCAAAACAGGAAATAAAATATCCGAGTAGAGGGATATTTCCTGGGGGAAGAAGGAAAAAAAAAAATCCTTCAAGAGTAAATGTGATAGTGGTATGAGTTGGCCTTACTTCATGGCCTATGGTGTCATTTAGTATATTTCTATGAGTGACTTTGTGGAGGGTGTGCTTGTTCTTGAGTTACCACTTTCCAAGCGCTACGGTTTTCCAAGCCCTTAATCTACCTTTTTATTGTCCTTTTATTATATTTGCAGGTCCCCTTTATAAGGTTTCAAGCTTTATTATCATTTCTTTGGGACTGGGGAAAACACGAAAAGGGTAGAGCTTAAGTATGGACTCACTTTTGGGAGTCCTTATTATTATATATTTATTTCTTTAGCATTATTATTTCTTTATTATTACTTTACTAGAATCTATAAGAAACCTTTGGGCCTTTATCCCCTCTTCCAATGAGAGAATGAATCATGACCCATGAATGTAGTTTGGTACACTATGGCAAGCTCCAGGATGGTAAGTGTTAAGTATGGTGAGGAAATATAATGTTACCCTTGTGAGGGCCCCCCAGTAATACCCCTTTTCCTTGGGGGTGAAAACACAGAACTAGGGTACAAATGTTGGCCACCAAGGTGAAACAAGAAAACAAACATAACTTCTTGAAATTATGATCCATTATCCAACTTAAAGCAATTATCCTCATTCACATGCCTAGTATATTAATAACAACACCCTATATGAAAAAAGTACTAACATTCCTCATGGTGACGTTTGCTTACTGTCTCCCAAACACTGTGTTGGCTGGATGTGGTTATCTTGGTTGATCCAAAGTAGAAAAAGGAAATACGAGAGGGGTTGTTTGGCTACCATGGGTGGACATGTTGATAATCATACTCAATGGGATCACTATCTTCATTGTGGGCCATGAGACATTATCTCTTCTAGTTACCCCTTGACATTGGGGGGGGGGGGCGGTAACAACATACACATCGTATCAATGCACTACTCAATGTATAGTGCATTGAAAAAAAAAGTTATGAAAAAACAATTGTGTGCATTTATCATCAATGTAACAAAAAGTACAATGAAAAGATGAGAAGGAATTTCAGTTTTTGTGTTTATAAATGAAAACCCCATCATCCTTTCATTATTTTTCCAAAATTTAGAGAAGAGATGTGTGCAAGAGAGATTTACCAACAAAGACTTTGGAGTGGGTGGATTTATTTTGAAGAGCCAAATTCGAAAGGGATTACTATAGGTCACATACAAATTTGCAGAGGACAAATTTTAGGTATATGATTTCATTCTATTAATTATCTTAATCTTTCCCCTATTTTATTCAAGCAATTTTCAGTGCATTCCCAAACAAAAAAAAGGTTTCATACTTACCTCCGGTATTGGAAACCCCAATTTCCTCATTTTTTTTCTTACTTTCCCTTTCTATATTTCAAAGGAGAATTTTTTTTATAGGGTTTGTTTATTTATATATGTGGCATTTCTTATCCATTGCAATGGAACCACTCATTTCATTGGATCCCAAACTGGTCTGTCACTATTGGTTGTTTTTTTTAATGCCTTTGTAGTTAGTCGTGCACCCTATACATAGGAAAAGCATTGATGCATATTATCAAGTCAACAATGCCGCTAAATTTAAATTAGAAATAAATTTTTTTAAAAACTTTTTCATGGTTAGTGATGCACATTATACATAGGTAAGCATCGAGGATCATTTTCTTATAAAGAGCACCATTGAGTTTAAAATGGAAATAATATTTTTTTTATATGGAAACTTGCATGTCTTAAAATTGTTCACATGTCGTCGGTGCATAATAAACAATATTTAGGAAGAAATTATTTTATTAATTCATAAAGCACCGACTGAATACAACAATTTGTAAAACATTTTCGATGATGAAATGACACTGTTATCATATACCAGTGCATGTAAATATGGTTGACGCACTGGTGCATATACATATGGTTGATGCACCGATGCATATACATATGGCTGACGCACCCGTATCTTATTTTGTAAAACAATTATGTAACTTTTATATCTGATGATTCGTAGATTTTCTTTTTTCTTTTTTTCCAGGAAGATTTTGAAAATTCTAAGGGACAAACGAGGGGAAAACCAATACATGTCAGTGGGCATGTCCAAAAAAGTGTAGAAGGAGATGACAAAAGAAATGAACAAAATTGTGTCACAAGAGGATCCATCCCAAATACAATGTGCATAGGAGGTATGCAATCATTCATTTATTATTTTATGTACATCAAATTTAATTATTGCGTGAAATACTAATTTTCAATTGTTTTGTTGCCAAAAAAAATAGAAAGAATTCATTCAACACATAAGACATGACGACAAGGAATAAAGAAATTGATCACAAACTTTGTGAGTACTTGCGTTTTTTTACCTTACTTAATATTTCATGTTTGTTGTGATCTTTATATTTAAATAATTAATTTACACTTGTCCATGGATGTCTTATAATAGGTGATAACATACAAAGAGGATCCAACTCATTAATTGATAGACTTTGGGTTAAGTATGGGTTGTGATTTTATGTTGAAGTATGAAGGTTTAATTGAACAATTTGTTAGTAGCTATGTTGTTTAACTTCCCTTGTTTTATAATTAATGTAACAAAAATAAACCTTTATATTAATTAGATCGATTGTGCTTTGGCATGGCATATTAAACATGTAGGAAACAAAGTATGGAATACAACCAACATAAGACATTTTGAGAGAAGGCATGAAGCATGGCTTCGAAAGAATGTGTATTTTACTTTATGAAAGATTCACTGCGAAAGTATGTTTTTTTATTTACGCAATCATGTATATTCTACTATATATATGAAAGATTCACTGCAATCATGTATATTGTACTTTATGGAATATTCACTACTAAAGTATGTTTTTTTATTTACGAAATCATGTATATTCTACT
>ML808146.1:75594-104715 GCA_009831015.1 Picea engelmannii | reverse complement strand
AGTTCTCTGATATTTCTTCTCTGTAATGCCACAGTTCTGATCAAAATTGGATGTGCCAAGTGGAATTTACGGTAACTTCCTCACAACTTGCCGATTTTTGGCCTTTCCAGGAGATCTCACTTGTATAGAATGCCCCGCACAAACTAATTGATATCAAATTTTGAAACTCGCACCCAAAATACTACAGACTGTCCACAATCCAATGCAACTAGTCCCACTCAATTTGGATACTCTAGAAAGAAGTTATGCTTGTTTTACCTGGAACACCTTCTTGAGGCTAGTCAATAGGACTAGTCAGATACCCTATCTTACACAAGGTGTATATACAAATTTAAGATGAACCAAAAGCTAAAAGTTTTACCAAAGGTACCTTAATAATTTATGTAAATGGCCTCCCAAGGAAAGGATCTGAAACGTTACAGAAAATTTTTTATAGCGAAAATTCCACAATGACTCATTTCAGGATGATTCCAGAACCCTATCTTGTACAGGCTGTATCTCCAAAAGTATAAGGCCTCAGGAGTTTAATTTTGAACCCAATGTACCTTGATTCATCTACTAAATACCCTCCAAGCGGTTCCTTCTGAAACGTTGTAGAACAAAATTTATAGCAAAAATTGCACGGTGTCTCAGATGTAGCAGCGAAACCCCAAGACCTTGAGCTCTGATACCATATGTTAAGAACCAAACATCAATATAGCATATAAAAACCTTAGGAAAAGTACTCAACGCCTTGAAAAAGAAATAATTTCAGATAATAAGCCTCTTCGAGGGGGCAACCTCCTTTTACCCCACTTAAATGTTCAAGTACAAGATGATCCAAAATGAAAATGTCTCCTTGGTATATATAGGAGACTAGGAGGTATAATTACAAATAATGTCTTAAAGCCAACATAATTAAAATAAAATTACTAATCTAAATTACAACTAATGTCCTAAAGCCGACATAAATAAAATAGCATTACTAATCTAATATGCCCCAATTAAGGGGTAATGAGCCAATATTAGGGCTTAACACCACATACCACCAGAAACAACATGATGTATATTATCCATCCATGGGTGTTGTATTTGAATGTGCATTTTCCTTCATGTCCAAATACCTTCATCAATCTTGCGGTCCAAAACCCATGACTAGGGTTGACATCAATGACAACAACCAATCTTCCAACAGGGTTGAAATAGTCCAAGAGTGCCAATAAGGACATCATCTTCATATTCTTCATCAACATCTCTAGAATCCTTAGCAGTTCCAAAAATTTCCCAGAATTGTGCAATAAAAGAATGAGTTAGCTTTAATAGCAAAACCAACATTCAAACTCAAACATGCTCCAACTCTAGTGTCAAAGATGATTAGTTTTTCTGGCTATAGGTAAAATTAGAAGGTAATAACATTTTTAACCATTTTTTGATTTGGGATTGTGGATTGTGTGAAGAACTGGACAAATCATAAATTCAACGTACATTTATTCTATTTTCCATAAGGTTTATCCTATCTCCTACCATATTTCCTAAATCCCAGTGGAATTTCTTTAGTTATACCTCTGAAAACTATATCCTAAGTATCCTCCTACTCATATATATTAAACACTCTAAACTATGATTATATAAATGCATGTCAAAATTATATTTCGACATGCGTTATACAGAGTGATTGATTGAAGTAATAATTCCAAAGAATGGAAATCCAATCATGCAAGAGGACCACCATAAATCTGAATGATAGCTTGAAATGAGACATGATTGTTTGCATGATTTGACTTACGGATTTAATCATAGCTAAAAATTGCCTGATTTTTTTTCCTCATTCAAAAATTATCCATATCCTCACTCACATTTTACCTCTTCCCTTTGACAAGAGTATTATTCAAGCTGAATTTTCTCTAACTCTGTAATTTTAACATGGGACCTATGGTAAGGCATGAACCAATTGACATATAAATATTTGATGCTTACCGGAAATGTATCAATGATTTCAAAGGTTTGGATGGATGCCTTTCTTACAGAACTTTTAGGGGTACAATAAGAAAGTGATAAAATATTTTTCTAAGTCATTTGATGGCACAAAGGATCGAAATGGAGAATTCCATATGCAACTATCTAAATATTTTATTTCACGAGCAACAGGAATACCTCAAGGCGGTGAAACATGGTTTAAGAACCAGAAGATAAGGGGGGGAATTTAAAAATAATTCCTCATGGACCCAGCATAGGAAACCAATTAGAATAAAGGTATCCCACTTCAGCGTTTAAAAATAAATGGAGAGATATTTTTTTTATACTTCAGAAATATGTCACCTACAAAGGGAGGTATGTGATCACGTTTTATTATCACCTTAGATTGCTCATGAATTTTTTCAAAGTGAAAAAATTAGATATGTCATTTTATTTACTGAAGAGTTTAAAGAAGATGGAATTATCCATCCAACATGGCCCTAGGAGCTTTGAGAGGAGTTTATTTCATTTTTGGTTGATTAATATATTAGTTGAGGTTAGATTGCAGGAGCAAAATGATAATTGGGGGCAATTCCTAGTAAAAAATCGTCTTGTAGAGGTACTTGCATAAAAAGAGGTCAAAGGATCGAAACAAAAGGGCGTCAGAATTAAGGTTTGTGATGCTGAGACAAAATTTTCCAAGTTGAAAATCTTGGAAACATAGCCTGAAATCCCTGAATTGGGAAATGCAGAACTATCGATAGGAAAATTTGGATGCAAAACCAAAAAAGAATGAGGACACAAAACCTAAAGCAGCAAAGAAGAAGAAAAATGAAAAATAGAGGATGGAAAAGGAGGTCAAGGTTTCAAACCCTGAACCTAGAAAACAAAGAAGATGACCCTGAGGAAAAACCACAATGGAATTTGATAAATTCCATCTTGAAACTAGAAGTAGAGATTGGGGACACAAATTCAAAATCCAGAGAATATGAAGGACAAGAAAAGGCTTTGCAGAATAAAAGGAGGAAAATCAAGGTTATTATGTGTCGAACCACCAAAAGCATGACAAATGGATTAGCTATAGAACATAATGAAAATAGCCAAGTTCAGGACAAATAATTTATTGAACTTGAGGAGTCTGATAAGGAACAACATAATAGTTTAAGGAGAATGAATTCAAGAAAAAATCCCATGTCCAAATTGATATCTAGTCCTCTTCCTAGTTTAGAAAATAGATATGAGCTGCCAAATTATATTTTTGATGACGCATAAAAATGATTTGACCAGCCTATGATTGATTATGAGATACATACAACCATTGAGGTTTATAAGGATGCATTGACAAATCCCAACATCCACATCTCTAAAAGATAAATGAGTTGGAAAATTAGGAGATTGAAAGAGGAACTCCAGGAGTTGGAACTCCTTAACAATCATTTTAAGACATAAAATGAGGTATTAAAAGCCAACATCACTCATCTACAAAACGATAAGGAACAATTGGAATCCCAGAAGAAATTGTTGGTTAGAAAGGCTAGGAAATGGTATATTTAAATAAGGCAAGGAATAATTAAGAACAAAAGGCTGAAGAAAAAATTGAATGAGGTAAAAAGTAAGATACAAACCTCATCATCTTCTAGGTTGAATACCTTGATTGATGCTACTAAAATGTTAAGAGAAAAGGGGTCAACAATCTTGAACTTTTGTTGGAGGAAGTAGAGTACAATTTTTTTTGCATGAAGACATGCAACATATTCTGTGTGGGGGAAATGTTGAGTACTAAAATTATAATCTTTTTTTCACTTTCCTATCATACAATTCCCTCCAAAACCTATACTTATAAACCAACTTACACCCTATTTTACCCTTTTGATTATCTTTCTCAGCTACAGAATTTGTGTGTTGAAGAATATTAGAGGAAAATTGTTCATTCTAAGAACATTTCTATTCTTCCTTATGCAATTTGGTTTAATTAGTTATTACTTTTAATGAGTCACTACAGAATCTTTGATTTTGTAGAAACTCAAATATATTTCTATAGTTGCTAAATCGTTTATGTAGTAGAATCATTGTTACATATGGTTGCGCATACTCCAGAACGATATTTAGAATTGTAGAAGATTCCAAATCAATACCTAAAGCACATCCACCTATCAACTCAGGCCGAGAGTTCTCCACGTCAGCATGGGAGAAGAGTCAAAGTTGCAGTCAAGGCATGAACAAATGGAAAACCATGCAAGATGGATCCACACCAAATCAACATGATATATTAACAAGATCACATGAGATAAATTCATGCAACATGTCATGAACTTCTTCATTACATGGATGATAAATCATATTCTATGTACCCACGAGATGTTAGATCTAATATAGAATACATGCATGTGTTATTTCATATGTAAAACAATTTATAGAATATGTGAGATTTGGATCTATGTGATCACGTTTGCAATGTATAAATATTGGTTATGAGAACCTTCATGGGGACGAATATGTGATATCAAACTACTATAAAATCATATTTTTATTCTGAATTAATAAAAAGGAGTTCTAGTTACTGTGCAATTTCATGAGTTATATGATTTGATTTTATAAGTTCAAATTTATAAGTTATTTTCCAACATTCTTCCTATTGGACTATGATTTCCAGTAGACCAACAACCACATCCATTAGTCTTCGCCACAATCGCCAGATTTAAGATCCATGAGATGGATTTAACCCATGTCATGAAAATCGTGGGAAGCGCTAAAAAAAAAATCTAACAATCGCCCCCCTAGTGTGTGTCGGTCAAGTTTCAAACTAGATACCTGTCACTCAGATACCACATTTTGGACTGTGATTTTCGTTAGGAAAAAATCCATAGGTGTTATTCTCTGCCAAAATCTCCGGAGTTAGGATCCATGAGAGGGGGTTAACCCATGTTGTTAAACTTCGAGGAAGCATTGAACCCAATGTCCAACAGTTCCCCAAGCCAAGAGGTCCCCATCAGGAGGAGTGCATTTCTTAGTTTTATTTCAATTGGTATTGTTTTACTTATTAGTTGTGTGATATACATTTCTTGTTATTTTAGTTTCTGCAAGTCATTTTTTTTTTGTTTACATGGGAAGACTAACACAACCATCATTAATCGAATAAATGATTGTTATTTCAGCTGCAGGAACTCTCATTGATTTAAATGATTGAAATATTGTATCTAATGATCCAGTAGGTTGATGATATTAAGTGTCTAAAATTATTCATGTGTTTTATTATCTTTTTTTATTTATCATTAGTAATTACTCTAATTTTTTGTAGCTAAACAGAAAATATGTTTCTGCAGCTAAACATCAAACAATTTTCCTTTTGCAAAAGAAATTATTTAGATATATTAGAGGCTAACACTTGCATATACTTTGCATGCACTTCATTAGTTTATGATCCCCGGGTTGATTATTTAATGTAACAAAATTCATCTAATTGAATTGACTAACAAACCTAACATGTAATCCTTGGAGACTAATTCCTAGGGCTTGTTTTGGGTAGATAGAGTGTACAACCCATACTTTTTAATGGAAGGTCTAGCGATGGAACGGGTAGTGCACGATATGATATACATGTTGATGTATTGTCAAAGTTTCGGACAATATAAATACGTCTAAAGTAGTGCCACTATATTCTCCACACCAAAGTTCCCTACTAATCGATGGTAATATGCCTCCCAAATTATATTTTCATGCTCACTTGAAGGAACACAAATATGGTCCAAATAACACAAAAGTTCATACTGAAGGTGAAAGTCTAGAACTTGTTTTCATGTGCCTAGTGCTTGATATGTAGAATCAAATTCATGGTGGATGGAATACAATTGGGGCCACCTGGAGATTTTACTCCCACGGGAGTTAAGAACTTTTGTTAGTGCCACAATCATGGGTTGGTTAAGGTAGTATGCAACACATTTTGTTCTACCCTTCTTGTACTTGCTCTTCAAATGGAATTGTTGCAAGCATGTGGACCACTTTCAATGGAAGTCATTCCATAACTTTCCTTGTGACTAGATGAATTGTAGATTCTTTTGATTAGTGTGCATGATCATTTTGTTTTCCAAAATATAATGCTTCCATTGTCAACATGTCTGCACAATGGAGTACATGTTCTTGTCATAGGTTGGATATATGCAAACAATATTAGAGAGTGTCCCACTATGATAGGCCAATAGATGCCCATGCTGAGTAAGGATTGCACTAATAGCATAGTTGGAGGAATATATCTCAATATTGAATGAATATTTTAGGTCTAGCAGAGTGAGGACTAGTGTTGAGAAGAGGCATTATTTCATATCCTTGAATGGATTCTTTTGTGACTTAGAACAAGAAAAATTGGCTTTGGCTCCACTCTTAGTCATTTTTCTCAAGATCCAAGTGATATGAGAGAACCACAACATGAACCTATGATAAAATTTGGCAATGCCTAAGAATTTGTGGAGATCCATTAAAGTCATTGAGGCTGGATAATCATGAATGACTTGGATCTTGGCATGGTCCACATGCACCCCATGTTCATTCATGATGTATCCTAGATATTGAATTATCTACATGACAAATGAGGATTTTGTCATAATGGCATATAATTTGTGTTTTCGTAGAGTGCTCAGGATCTGCTAAATGTTTTGCAAATGCTCTACCCAAGTTTTGTTGAATATGAGGTAATCCAAATATATGAACACAAAATAGTTTGTGAATAGCTGCAAGATATAATCTATCATCCTTATGAATTTTTTTGAAGCATTAGTCAAGACAAAAGGCATGATCAATCACTTAAAAAGGCCTTATTTAGACTTGAAGGAGGTCTTCCATACATCAATTTGTTTAATCTAGACCTAGTGGTAGCGTGACTTCAGATCAATCTTACTAAAGGACTTGGCACCCTTAAGCTAATCAAGAAGATCGCCAATATAGGGGATCATGTATCAGTTCTTAACAATAGATTGTTTTAGGGATCTGTAATAAATATAGAGTCATGTCATGTCCCTTCCTTCTTCTGCACCAATACAGTAAGGCTCCCACAAGGAGAGGATCTTGTTCAAATGTGATCCTTTATGAGCTCGTGAATTTGAAATTTTATTTCCTCCTTCTCTAGAAGAGAGCATATGTATATTAGGCCATTAGGTAAAATAAAACTAGGCATCAATTCAATTTAATGTAGAGGCACCCCGATAGGTGAAGTGAAGATATCTGTGTAATCCTCTACAATCTAGTTCACATGCTTATGTTGGGTAGATAGTCCCTATGCTAAGGACATGGCAGTTTCAACGACCTTTTTTTCACCTTATGACCAAACCATGAAGAGAACACATTTTCTAGTATGAGAGATTACCTTTCTATATTACTTTTTTGAGAGAAAGGAAATTGTAGTAGTTTACACTACCTCTAATACCTTGTAGACTTGGTCTCCCAAAGTAACAATGACACTGCAGGGCTTGGACTCATAAACAACATGATGCTTTCACATATAGGGTTGACCTAAAAGAACATCACAAACTTTGAGTGGGGAAACATCACATAATGCCTTATATTTGAAGGGCTTGATGTTGTATGATAGATGGAATTCATTAATGTTGTGCCAAGGGATTTTATAGAAAACACACCACTTTTTATTGTATTAGAGTATAAATACTTCAATAATAAATTATTGTTCCCATATTTAATATGCACCTAACAAAACAACCAATAAAATGGAAACAACATCAAAGACTTCATTAAAAATGGAATTAATTCTTTGTATTATTGTCAACACTCGTTATCGGTGAGAGATCAAGATAATCTTAAGAAAGAAAGAAAAATCTTACTACCAAAACTTTTACTTTCAATAAAAGTGATTGAAACAAATTGAGCCAAACTGCTACTTGAGGATATCATAAATCATACCCGGGGATATCCTAAATCAAAGCAACACATACATAAAATTTTCTTCAAAACATTAAACAATTTTATCTCTTATAAGCAATATATGGAGAAAGAGGTTAGTACCTCTCCAATCTAAGTGCAAAAATAAATACAAACTTTTCATATCAAGAAACAATATGAATCCCTTTTTATACTTATGTTTCCATAAATCCCAAGTGTTAGCACTAGGAATAACCCTCAGGTTGCATAGAGGATAAGCCCAGTACCCATCAGATCATGTGTAAGTCTAAATGAGTGTTTAAAAGGTCAAATGGACAAGGCTCGGGATAATAACGTTCTAACCTAGAAATGTGGGCTAGAATGCACAAGAAATTGAGGTCTTGATCAACTTCAGTCAGTGAATGAGAGTAAAATTTAATAGAAGGAATACTTTCATGAGGGAAATGTAGAGGTTTGTTATTGACATCAGGTCTTCAAGCAGCCTAAGGAGGAAAAACTCAAACACAAGATCTTCTTGAATTCAAATTTTAAAGAACATTGAAGAACATCATAACAGTACTATAATCAAACATTCATCATAATACAGATATAAAAATATCATGTGAATCATTCAAGCATGAACACTTTAGTATAAGAGGCAACAAGATGGAAAAAGAGAAACTGAATTATATTAATAAAAAATTCTCAAGTCAAGTACATAACCAAAGAACCAGTCTGCTTAATCAAAATATTACAATGAGGGATCCCAACTCAACCATTCAAACCCTATAAAGCCTTTGGAATATATATTTATAACAAAAAGGGAAGGAAACAACTAGAGGTGTGAGATGGCCTTCCTCCCATAGGATTATCCAAATCATCTATTCAATCTAACACCTGTACTAACATCTATTTAACAAACTATTGTAAAAAAGGAAACATGTTGGCAACCAATGTAACAAACTTTAGCTAACATTGTCTTCATTGATGCACATCCCTTTCCATGCCAAGTGTCCTGCAGAGGTTGTATATTGTCATCATGCTACCACCTATGACCTTAGCTCTTCTCCACATCATCAGCCACCCAAAAGAGTGATAAACTCGAACCCCTTGATTCCAGGTGCCAGTTGGTAGCAACATTCAGTAGCGCATTGGGTAGCTAATTTCTATAGTGCCCTTGCAAAATACTCTGCACATTTCATAGCGCAGATCCAAAACAGGCCTGCAGAATTGGTAGCGTCGAGCCTGTGTACCTTTGTGTGTAATTCGGTAGTGCCAAGCCTGTGTATCTTTGTGTGCAATTCAGTAGCGCCATCACTAACCTAGTCTTGCAGAATTGGTAGCGCCCATCATAAAAAAGAATTCGATATCACCATTGTAATATATCCCTACGAATTTGGTAGCGACGTCATTACACAACTTAGGAGATTTGGTAGCACTTTAGGTAGAAAAATGGTAGGCTATGCTATATAGACGATTCTGCAGCACCATGGTGCTACGGAATGCTTGTGCTCTTCTGTATGATGAGACAAATCAAGAACTTTGAGTTGATAGGTTAGAAGCATGTAGATGCATGTATAGGTGGAAAAAACTTAAACATCCTTGATCACTTACTCTTGCAAAAAGGGACCATTCTAATAAATGGAGCTTATATCCCCCCAATCATTTCATCAATCTAGCACTCTTCCTTATGGAAGGAGGGATTCCTTCTAACACAACAACATGTTTTTATTTTGTAGTGTCAATCTTCTTGGCTGTAGGTGTGCTTTTCTTCACTACTAGTTCCTCTCTTTCAATGGCAGCTTCTACCAAAACATTCAAGTTCCTCTGAGCCAATTCATCTTTGAAGTATTGTAGTTCTTCCTTGAGATTTCTATTTTGAGATTGAAAGCCTCTGTTTAGCCTGTAGAGGTTATTTAGTTTCTTATGGAGAGGTAGGGCTCTTCTAGCTGCAAATCTTCCCAGATCAAGGGTGTGGCTATAATTATCCATAAGGTCCTTTATATTTCTTTTGTCTTCCAAACCTTCTACTTTTAGATGAGAAACCTCCTTCCTAGATTCCCTGAGATGTCTAATCAATCTCTTGAAAGTTTTATTGGTAGGTGGAGTGCAGAGGTTGATGACCTCAATAGACTTCTTCATGGCTTCACCTTCATCTTTCTGCTGCAATGGATCTCTATGTATCACCTCAATAGGCCTCTCAATGCATTTTCCCTTATCTTGTTTTTATTTAGAATTTAAACCTTGGGTAAGACTTGTGCTTCAACAGCCTCCTTGAGAGTTGATGATCTAGTAAAAGGTTTCATGACTTTTATGCTAGTTTTTGAAGTAGGTGAAGAGAAATGCAGTTTTCTTCCCTTCTTGGATGTGACTTTAGTGGATGAAGGGACTTCTTCCAATTCAGGTGCAACAAGAGGTGAAAGGTCTCACTATGGAGAATGATAAGCCTCCCTCTCTATTTCTTCAACTTATTTAATAACCTCTTTGTCTTGACCAATGGATTTACTCTTTCTTTTCTTGCTTGTTCCTACTGGAGCATCATTAGTAGATGGCAAAGGAATTTGCATCGTTGACTAAGGAGTTGAAGATATGTCCAACTTCATATGAGCAGAAACAATGAATTGTTCCTGAGAGATGTTCCTCTTTCTCAATTCTTCCAAAACCAACATTCTGATCAATCCAGAGTGAAAAACCCTAGTGTCCACAGCCTTGTATTTGGCTTAGAATCTATCAGGAATTTTCCTCATGCTCCTCAACAAGTAGAAAGGGATATTCATTTCATATTACCAGTAAAATGAAGCAAAATCCTTATATGGTACCAGTATAACATATTAAACCTCCCCTCACATGTGAAGTATCTAGATGATCTTCAACATCTTGTCAAAATATTCAACTAGATGACTTATAGGCACTCCCTTGGACAAGTTGTCACTATGATAATCTCATTTAAGGAATTCCTTAGAGAAGGCATCATTTAAAGTCATGGATTTAAACCATCTCTCCCCATTGTTAGGAATCCTTGTAGCTGCTACAATAGAGGCTTCAAACACCTCAAACTCTAGGTTTCCCACCTTACTCTTAAGGCCATAAAAATGTAATGAAAATTTCCTTGCCACTTCAGGATGTCCCCTCTGCATTTTTTGGCAAAAAGAGAGGCATCCCACCCTCTGGAAAACTTCCCTAACCATTCGCTCTGCCTCAAAAAGGTGCATGTCTGAGGATTCAGTTTTGACCACAGTTCCTCCCTTGTGAAATTTATTCTTTTGAGGTGTCTCCACGAGTAAAGACAAGGGATCATAGGCTATGGTATAGTGAAGTCTAAGGGAGTAAACAGAGACAAACTTTAATGAGAAAATGGCAATGAATAATGGATTCTCTCCCCTAGGATTCTCCTCTAACTCACTTTGTTTTGAAAAAACACTGCTTTGATGGCTTTTGAAAGGAAAGAAATGCAATTTCCCCTCCCCTTACTATATGTAGATCTCAAACTGAAGAATGATAATATAGTGAAAGGAAAACTTTTGCAATGGTATTTGAATACCTGGCAAATAACACTCCAATCCAAATAGTAGAGAAAACAGGGGAAATGTAGCGAGGTTTCAGCAGTGTTTTTTGGTAGCGCAATGCGCACACAAGGAATAAGTGTTTTCACGGGCACTCAACACTTAGAATAAATATGAATTGTTGTCTTGATATATGAAAGTCAGGTGACAATGGCTACAAGTCTGTGAGAGGAAAAATTGGATGGAGAGGGATGAAGGTGGAAGTGATTTGCAGACACGATCGCTTCCAAAACTCGAGCGACATATATCACATGAATTCACTATGCAATGTAGTGGGATTACGGAATACCTGGAAGAGTAATGACAACTTGAGGCTATGCATCCAGTTAGGATATCACCATGACCACCTTATCTTCCAAATCCACCTCAGCAGCTGATCCCATAGCATTGAATGCAACTGGTTTGAACTAGCAGTTTCAGCAACGCCGAGTTTGAGAGAATTCAAATCTTTGAAACCATTAGCAAACTCATTAAAACCAAATCTTTGAATACATCTTTTAATGAACCATGGTGCTGAAAAAAAGGTAGAACATGACCTCAGCGAAATGATGACAAATCATGGCAAGGAATAAAGGGCAAGGAGTGTGCTACAGAAACTCCTAGTGAGCTGGCAGCGCCCCTTTTCAAAAAATTGATTTGACCCACTTTTAATCGAAAACAGGGACAACATGACTAGAATGAAAGGTATGAGTGAAAAGAGTGACATTTCAAGTCATGAAGGTCGTGGGATAGGTTATGCTTGGTGTCAAGTCATGAAGGTCATGGGATGAGTCAAAAACATAAGACAAAAATGAACCTAGGCTTAAAATCTATATGAGGGCCAAAAATGAGTCAAAAACTCAAGTCTTTATTTGTTCAAGATAATCTAAGAAAATCACACAAAGGAAAATTAAGAAAAATTGAAGTCTAAAGCCACAGTTGGAAAATTAAGAAAAATTGAAGGAACAGTTGGAATCCCAAAAGAAATTGTTGGTTAGGAAGGCTAGGAAATGGTATATTCAAATAAGGCAAGGAACAATTAAGAACAAAAGGCTGAAGAAAAAATTGAATGAGGTAAAAAGTAAGATACAAACCTCATCTTCTACATTGAATACCTTGATTGATGCTTCTAAAAGTTTAAGAGAAAAAGGATCAACAATCTTGAACTTTTGTTGGAGGAAGTAGAGTACAATTTTTTTTGCATGAAGACATGCAACATATTCTGTGTGGGGGAAATGTTGAGTACTAAAATTATAATCTTTTTTTCACTTTCCTATCATAAAATTCCCTCCAAAACCTATACTTATGAACCAACTAACACCGTATTTTACCCTTTTGATTATCTTTCTCAGCTACAAAATTTGTGTGTTGAAGAATATTAAAGGAAAAGTGTTCATTCTAAGGACATTTCTATTCTTCCTTATGCAATTTGGTTTAATTAGTTATTACTTTTAATGAGTCACTACAGAATCTTTGATTCTGTAGAAACTCAAATATATTTTTATAGTTACTAAATCATTTATGTAGTAGAATCATTGTTACATATGGTTGCGCATACTCCAGAACGATATTTAGAATTATAGAAGATTCCAAATCAATACCTAAAGCACATCCACCTATCAACTCAGGCCGAGAGTCCTCCACCTCAGCACGGGAGAAGAGTCAAAGTTGTAGTCAGGGATGATTTTAAGGATAGAAATTTATTTTAAAATGTAGAAATCTTGGCGAATCTTACTAATCCTTCATATGTCAACTATAAATGTTTGGCGATATTTTTGTAAAAATATTCAAATTTCTAAGTATTTTATATAGTTTTTATAAAATTTTGGCGATTTCTGAGGTAAAATAATTGTATCCTATAGAATTTGGGCGAATCATTTTTAAAATAGTGAATCTTGTTTTTGGAAAAACCATGGAAAATTAGCCCATAATGAAATTTAGCCCCTAAAATCATCCCTGGTTGCAGTCAAGGCATGAACAAATGGAAAACCATGCAAGATGGATCCACACCAAATCAACATGATATATTAACAAGATCACATGAGATAAATTCATGCAACATGTCATGAACTTCTTCATTACATGGATGATAAATCATATTCTATGTACCCACGAGATGTTAGATCCGATATAGAATACATGCATGTGTTATTTCATATGTAAAACAGTTTAAGGAATATGTGAGATTTGGATCTATGTGATCACGTTTGCAATAATAAATATTGGTTATGAGAACCTTCATGGGGACGAATATGTGATATCAAACTACTATAAAATCATATTTTTATTTTGAATTAATAAAAAGGAGTTATGGTTACTATGCAATTTCATGAGTTATATGATTTGATTTTATAAGTTCAAATTTATAAGTTATTTTCCAACATTGTTCCTATTGGACTATGATTGCCAATAGACCAACAAACACATCCATTAGTCTTCGCCACAATCGCCAGAGTTAAGATCCACGAGATGGATTTAACCCATGTCGTGAAACTCATGGGAAGCGCTAAACAAAATTTCCAACACTCTCCCCCCTAGTGCGTGTCGGGAAAGTTTCAAACTAGATACCCGTCACTTAGATACCACATTTTGGACTATGATTTTCATTAGGCAAAAATCCATAGGTGTTATTCTCCGCCAAAATCTCTGGAGTTACGATCCCCAAGAGGGGGTTAACCCATGTTGTTAAACTTTGAGGAAGAATTGAACCCAATGTCCAATAGTTCCCCAAGCCAAGAGGTCCCCATCAGGAGGAGTGCACTGCTTAGTTTTATTTCAATTGGTATTGTTTTACTTATCAGTTGTGTGATATACATTTCTTGTTATTTCAGTTTCTGCAAGTCATTTTTTTTTGTTTACATAGGAAGATTAACACAACCATCATTAATCGAATAAATGATTGTTATTTCAGCTGCAAGAACTCTCGTTGATTTAAATGATTGAAATATTGTAGCTAATGATCCAGTAGGTTGATGATATTAAGTGTCTAGAATTATTCATGTGTTTTATTAGCTTTTTTTCTTTATCATTAGTAATTACTCTATTTTTTTGTAGCTAAACATAAAATATGTTTCTGCAGCTAAACATTAAACAATTTTCCTTTTGCAAAAGCAATCATTTATATATATTAGAGGCTAACACTTCCATATACTTTTCATGCACTTCATCAGTTTATGATCCCCAGGTTGATTATTTAATGTAACAAAATTCATCTAATTGAATTGACCGACAAACCTAACATGTAATCCTTGGAGACTAATTCCTAGGGCTTGTTTTGAGTAGATAGAGTGTACAACCCATACTTTTTAATGGAAGGTCTAGCGATGGAATGGGTAGTGCACGATATGATATACATTTTGATGTACTGTCAAAGTTTCGGACAATATAAATACGTCTAAAGTAGTGCCACTATATTCTCCACACCAAAGTTCCCTACTAATCGACAATAATATGCCTCCCAAATTATATTTTCATGCTCACTTGAAGGAACACAAATATCGTCCAAATAACACAAAAGTTCATACTGAAGGTGAAAGTCTAGAACTTGTTTTCATGTTCCTAGTGCTTGATATGTAGAATCAAAGTCATGGTGGATGGCGTACAATTGGGGCCACTTGAAGCTTTTATTCCCACGGGAGTTAAGAAATTTTGTTAGCGCCACAATCATGGGTTGGTTAAGGTAGTATGCAACACATTTTGTGCTACCCTTCTTGTACTTGATCTTCAAATGGAATTGTTGCAAGTATGTGGACCACTTTTGATGGCAGTCATTCCGTAACTTTCCTTGTGCCTAGATGAATTGTAGATTCTTTTGATTAGTGTGGATGATCGTTTCGTTTCCCAAAATATAATGCTTCCATTGTCAGCATGTCTGCACAATGGAGTACTTGTTCTTGTCATAGGTTGGATATATGCAAACAATATTCGAGAGTGTCCCATTATGATAGGCCATTGGATGTCCATGCTGAATAAGGATTGCACTAATAGCATAGTTGGAGGAATATATCTCAATATTGAATGAATATTTTAGGTTTAGCAGAGTGAGGACTAGTGTTGAGAAGAGGCGTTATTTCATATCCTTGAATGGATTCTCTTGTGACTTAGAACAATAAAAATTGGCTTTGGCTCCACTCTCAGTCATTTTTCTCAAGATCCAAGTGATATGAGAGAACCACAACATGAACCTATGATAAAATTTGGTAATGCCTAAGAATTTTTGGAGCTCCGTTAAAGTCATTGAGGTTGGATAATCGTGAATGACTTGGATCTTGGCATGGTCCACATTCACCCCATGTTCATTCACGATGTATCCTAGATATTGAGTTATCTACATGACAAATGAGGATTTTTTCATAATGGAATATAATTTGTGTTTTCGTAGAGTGCTCAGGATCTGCTAAATGTTTTTCAAATGCTCTACCCAAGTTTTGTTGAATATGAGGTAATCCAAATATATGAACACAAAATAGTTTGTGAATAGCTGCAAGATATAATCTATCATCCTTATGAATTTTTTTGAAGCATTAGTCAAGACAAAAGGCATGATCAATCACTTAAAAAGGCCTTATTTAGACTTGAAGGAGGTCTTCCATACATCAATTTGTTTAATCTAGACCTAGTGGTAGCGTGACTTCAGATCAATCTTACTAAAGGACTTGGCACCCTTAAGCTAATCAAGAAGATCGCCAATATAGGGGATCATGTATCAGTTCTTAACAATAGATTGTTTTAGGGATCTGTAATAAATATAGAGTCATGTCATGTCCCTTCCTTCTTCTGCACCAATACAATTAGGCTCCCACAAGGGGAGGATCTTGTTCAAATGTGATCCTTTATGAGCTCGTGAATTTGAAATTTTATTTCCTCCTTCTCTAGAAGAGAGCATATGTATATTAGGCCATTAGGTAAAATCAAACTAGGCATCAAGTCAATTTAATGTTTGAACTAGCAATGTAGAGGCACCCCGATAGGTGAAGCGAAGATATCTCTGTAATCCTCTACAATCTAGTTCACATGCTTATGTTGGGTAGATAGTCCCTATGCTAAGGACATGGTAGTTTCAATGACCTTTTTTTCACCTTATGACCAAACCATGAAGAGAACACATTTTCTAGTATGAGAGATTACCTTTCTATACTTCTTTTTTGAGAGAAAGGAAATTGTAGTAGTTTACACTACCTCTAGTACCTTGTAGATTTGGTCTCCCAAAGTAACAATGACACTGCGGGGCTTGGACTCATAAACAACATGATGTTTTCACATATAGGGTTGACCTAAAAGAACATCACAAACTTTTAGTGGGGAAACATCACATAATGCCTTATATTTGAAGGGCTTGATGTTGTACGATAAGTGGCATTCATTAATGTTGTGCCAAGGGATTTTATAGAAAACACACCACTTTCCATTGTATTAGAGTATAAATACTTCAATAATAAATTATTGCTCCCATATTTAATATGCACCTAACAAAACAACCAATAAAATGGAAACAACATCAAAGGCTTCATTAAAAATGGAATTATTTTTTTGTATTATTGTCAACACTCATTATCGGTGAGAGATCAAGATAATCTTAAGAAAGAAAGAAACATCTTACTACCAAAACGTTTACTTTCAATAAAAGTGATTGAAACAAATTAAGCCAAACTGCTACCTAAGGATATCATAAATCATACCTAAGGATATCCTAAATCAAAGTGACACATACATAAAATTTTCTTCAAAACATTAAACAATTTTATCTCTTATAAGCAATATATGGAGGAAGAGGTTAGTACCTCTCCAAGCTAAGTGAAAAAATAAATACAAACTTTTCATATCAAGAAACAATATGAATCCCTTTTTATACTTATGTTTCCATAAATCCCAAGTGTTAGCACTAGGAATAACCCTCATACTGCATAGAGGATAAGCCTAGTACCCATTAGATTATGTGTAAGTGTAAATGAGTGTTTAAAAGGTCAAATGGACAAGGCTCAAGATAATAACATTCTAACTTAGAAATGTGGGCTAGCATTCACAAGCAATTGAGGTCTTGATCAACTTCAGTCAGCAAATGGGAGTAAAATTTGATAGAAGGAAGACTTTGGTGAGGGAAATGTAGAGGTCTGCTATTGACATCAGGTCTTCAAGAAGCCTAAGGAGGAAAAACTCAAACACAAGATCTTCTTGAATTCAAAGTTTAAAGAACACTGAAGAACATCATAACAGTACTATAATCAAACATTCATCATAATACAGATATAACAATCTCATGTGAATCATTCAAGCATAAACACTTCAGCATAAGAGGCAACAAGATGGAAAAAGAGAAACTGACTTATATTAATAAAAAATTCTCAAGTCAAGTACATAACTAGAGAACCTGTCTCCTTAATCAAAATATTACAATAAGGGAGCCCAACTCAACCATTCGAACCCTCTAAAGCCTTTGGAATATCTATTTATACTAAAAAGGGAAGGCAACAACTAGAGGTGTGAGATGGCCTTCCTCCCATAGGATTATCCAAATCATCTATTCAATCTAACACCTGTACTAACATCTATTTAACAAACTATTGTAAAAAAGGAAACATGTTGGCAACCAATGTAACAAACTTTAACTAACATTGTCTTCATTGATACACATCCCTTTCCATGCCAAGTGTCCTGCAGAGGTTGTATATTGTCATCATGCTACCACCTATGATATTATCTCTTCTCCACATCATCAGCCACCCAAAAGAGTGATAAACTTGAACCCCTTGATTCCAGATTCCAGTTGGTAGCGACATTCAGTAACGCGCTGGGTAGCTAATTTCTATAACGCCCTTGCAAAATACTCTACACATTTCGTAGCACAGATCCAAAACAGGCCTGCAGAATTGGTAGCGTCGAGCCTGTGTATCTCTGTGTGTAATTCGGTAGTGCCAAGCCTGCGTATCTCTATGTGCAATTCAGTAGCGCCATCACTGAACTGGTTTTGCAGAATTGGTAGCGCCCGTCATAAAAAATAATTTGGTATCACCATTGTAATATATCCCTGTGAATTCGATAGCGACATCATTACACAACTTAGGAGATTTGGTAGCACTTTAGGTAGCAAAATGGTAGGCTATGCTATATAGACGATTCTGCAGCACCATGGCACTATGGAATGTTTGTTCTCTTTTGTATGATGAGACAAATCAAGAACTTTGAGTTGATAGGTTAGAAGCATGTTGATGCATGTATAGCTGGAAAAAACTTAAACATCCTCGATCACTTACTCTTGCAAAAAGAGACCATTCTAAAAAATGGAGCTTATATCCCCCCAATCATTTCATCAATATAGCACTCCTCCTTGTGGAAGGAGGGCTTCCTTCTAACACAACAACATGTTTTTATTTTGTAGTGACAAGCTTCTTGGCTGTAGGTGTTCTCTTCTTCACTACTAGTTCCTCTCTTTCAATGGCAGCTTCTACCAAAACATTCAAGTTCCTCTGAGACAATTCATCTTTGAAGTATTGTAGTTCTTCCTTGAGATTTCTATTTTGAGATTGAAAGCCTCTGTTTATCCTGTAGAGGTTATTTAGTTTCTTATGGAGAGGCAGGGCTCTTCTAGCTGCAAATCTTCCCAGATCAAGGGTGTGGCTATAATTATCCATAAGGTCCTTCATATTTCTTCTATCTTCCAAACCTTCTACTTTTAGATGTGAAACCTCCTTCTTAGATTCCCTGAGATGTCTAATCAATCTCTTGAAAGTTTTATTGCTATTTTGAGTGCAGAGGTTGATGACCTCAATAGACTTCTTCATGGCTTCACCTTCATCTGTCTGCTACAACGGAGCTCTGTGTATCACCTCAATAGGCCTCTCAATTCTTTTTCCCTTATCTTTATTTTTCTTTAGAATTTAAACCTTGGGTAATACTTGTGCTTCAACAGCCTCCTTGAGAGTTGATGATCTAGTAAAAGGTTTTCTAACTTTTATGCTAGTTGTTGAAGTAGGTGAAGAGAAATGTCATTTTCTTCCCTTCTTGGATGTGACTTTAGTGGATGAAGGGACTTCTTCCAATTCAGGTGCAGGAGGAGGTGAAAGGTCTCTCTGTGGAGAATGATAATCCTCCCTCTATGTTTCTTCAACTTATTTAATAACCTCTTTGTCTTGAGCAATGGATTTACTCTTTATTTTCTTGCTTGTTCCTGCTGGAGCATCACTAGTAGATGACAAAGGAATTTTCATCATTGACTGAGGAGTTGAAGATATGTCCAACTTCATATGATCAGAAACAATGAAGTGTTCCTGAGAGATGTTCCTCTTTCTCAATTCTTCCAAAACCAACATTCTGATCAATCCAGAGTGAAAAACACTAGTGTCCACAGCCTTGGATTTGGCTTAGAATCTATCACGAATTTTCCTCATGCTCCTCAACAAGTAGAACAGATATTCATTTCATATTTACCAGTCAAATGAAGCAAAATCCTTATATGGTACTGGTATAACATATTAAACCTCCCCTCACATGTGAAGTATCTGGATGATCTTCAACATCTTGTAAAAATATTCAACTAGATCACTTATAGGCACTCCCTTGGACAAGTTGTCACTCTAATAATCTAGTTTAAGGAATTCCTTAGAGAAGGTAGCATTTAAAGTCATGGATTTAAACCATCTCTCCCCATTGTTAGGAATCCCTGTAGCTGCTGCAATAGAGGCTTCAGACACCTCAAACTCCAAGTCTCCCACCTTAGTCTTAAGGCAATCAAAATGTAATGCAAATTTCCTTGCCACTTCAGGATGTCCCCTCTACAGGTTTTGGAAAAAAGAGAGGCATCCCACCCTCTAGAAAAATTCCCTAACCATTTTCTCTACCTCAAAGAGGTGCATGTATGAGGGTTCAGTTATGACCACAGTTCCTCCCTTGTGAAATTTATTCTTCTAAGGTGTCTCCATGAGTAAAGACAAGGGATCATAGGCTATGGTATAGTGAAGGCTAAGGGAGTAAACAGAGACAAACTTTAATGAGAAAATGGCAATGAATAATGGATTCTCTCCCCTAGGATTCTCCTCTAACTCACTTTGTTTTGAAAAACCATTGCTTTGACGGCTTTTGAAAGGCAAGAAATGCAATTTCCCCTCCCCTTACTATCTGTAGATATCAAACTGAAGAATGATAATATAGTGAAAGGAAAACTATTGCAATGGTCTTTGAATACCTTGAAAATAACACTCCAATCCAAATAGTAGAAAAAACAGGGGAAATGTAGGGAGGTTTCAGCAGTGTTTTTTGGTAGTGCAATGCGCACACAAGGAATAAGTGTTTTCACGAGAACTCAACACTCAGAAGAAAGATGAATTAATGTCTTGATATATGAAATCCAGGTGATAATGGATGCAATTCTGTGAGAGGAAAAATTGGATGGACAGGGATGAAGGTGGAACCGATTTGCAGACATGATCTCTTCCAAAACTCAGGCAACAGATATCACATGAATTCGCTATGCAATGTAATGGTATCACGGAATACCTAGAGGAGTAATGACAACTTGAGGCTATGAAACCAGTTAGGAGATCACAATGACCACCTTATCTTCCAAATCCACCTAAGCAGCTGATCCCATAGCATTTAATGAAACTGGTCTAAACTAGTAGTTTCAGTAGCGCCGAGTTTGAGAGAATTCAAATATTTGAAACCGTTAGCAAACTCATTAAAACCAAATCTTTGAATACATATTTTAATGAACCATGGTGATGAAAACAAGGTAGAACATGACCTCAGCGAAATGATGACAAATCATGGCAAGGAATAAAGGCCAAGGAGTGCGCTATAGAAACTCCTAATGAGCTAGCAGCGCCCCTTTTTAAAAAATTGATTTGACCCATTTTTAATCGGAAACAGGGACAACATGACTAGGATGAAAGGTATGAGTGAAAAGAGTGACATGTCAAGTCATGAAGGTCGTGGGATAGGTTATTCTTGGTGTCAAGTCATGAAGGTCATGGGATGAGTCAAAAACATAAGCCAAAAATGAACCTTGGCTTAAAATCTATATGAGGGCCAAAAATGAGTAAAAAACTCAAGTCTTTATTTGTTCAAGCTAACCTAAGAAAATCACACAAAGGAAAATTAAGAAAAATTGAAGTCTAAAGGCTAAAAAATTTAAACCTAAGGGATAAAAGACCCAAGGCAACTTAGTGTGATAACATTGGCTACACAGGGGATGGCATGCTCCCTGTGAGCTGCCAAGAACAAGCAGTTTCAGTGCCTTATCCTAGGGATATGAGGTCACTTATTCAATCAAAAATAAAACAAAAATGATATTTACAATGACATGGAAAGCCACTCATGGCTTAAGAAAAATACTTTTTCAGAAAATTCCCATTGAGAGGGCCACCAAAAACTTCTGAATCCTCCAAATTATGCAACTTATAAGTATTATTTTAAAATACCTCAGAAATTTTGAAGGGACCAATCCACAAGGCCTCAAATTTACCGTGATTTCCTTTGTCTTGCTTGGGTGCATCCTACTTGAGCACTAAATATCCCAGATGGAAATATTATTTGCTTACCTTCTTGTCAAAGGCTTGCTTTATCTTCTATTGATGGTCATGTGCTTTGTCCAGTACTTGCTCCCTAGTCTGTTGCACTTCTACCAGATGTTTTATTCTTCTGATCATATCATCAGGTTCTCCTTGGTAATCTTGGAAGAATTTTTCCATGGGAAAGGCAAGCTGGGAAGGAAAGATATCCTCAACTCCATACACAAGATTAAAAGGAGAGACACCAATAGATCTCTTTGTTGTCACTCTATCAGCCCATAAAGCAAATTTAAGCTTTAAATCCCATGCTTTCTTGTTGTCTTCTAACAGTCTTTTGATAATATTTATAAGGCTCTTATTAGAGGAATCTGCCAGTCCGTTCTCTTGGGGATAGTAAGGAGTAGAATGAACCAATGTAATCCCATAATGTTCACAAAACTTGAACAATGGTTCAGCCTTGAAAGATGCAGAATTATCAGTAACAATTTGGTTCGGACAACCAAATCTCACCATAATATCCTCAAGAAAATCAATGATTACCTTGTGGGAGGAATTCCTTGTAGGGATGGCTTATATTCACTTAGTAAAGTAATTAGTGGCATTCAAGATCCACCTATGCTGACCACTTGAAGCAAGATGAATTTCCCCAATAAAATATAGGGCCCACTACTGAAAAGGTCCTGAAGCTACCACAGGCTTCAATGTCAAAGACTTGAGATATTGGTTTCCAGAAAACTGTTGACACTTGACACAAGCTCTAATATTTGCACAAACATGAGTAAAAATGCTAGGCCAAAAATACCCATCTCTGAGGATCTTATAGGCTGTGGTTCTCCATAAGTGATGCCCTCCACATAAACTGACATGAAAATCAGACAATCTTTTGGGCCTCCTGTGGGTCTAGACATCTCAAAATAACTCCTAAAGGATCTTTCCAATACAAAACTTGGTCAATAAGACAGTATTTGATTGATTTGAGCTTCAAATCTCTTACCTTGTTCTTCTCCAAGCCATTGGGAGGCTGCAATTTATGTAGAAAATATATAATGTCCTTGTACCAAGTGCATTCTGCCAATGGAGGGATGACTTGAGAACCTTTATCAAACAACTCAGCTTGCTGATTTTCTGAGCTAATGTTGATGAAATTAACCCCCAGAGCTTTGAAATTTTATTCAACCAGCAACCTAGCTAAACATTGGCCTTTAACCAATTTGGTGGGCTTTATCTCAAGATCAAATTCAATAATTTTAGCAATCCATTTGCTCCTCCTTCCATCTATGTCAGGCTGAATAAGAATTTCTTTCGCCGAGGTTGAAGGGACATATGCAGTGAATTTTGAATGCATAACATATACTCTGAAAGCCTTGAGGGATTTAACCAAAGCATAGGCCTTATTTTCCATGATGTCATATTTTATTTCAACATCCCTCAATGCCCTGTTGAAAAACGCAATAGGCCACTCTAACCCTTATGCATTTTTCTGCAATAAAACAACAGCTACTGTGTCAAATGAAGCAAAAGAAAATATCATAAAATCCTTGGAGTAGTTAGGGCTAATGAGCACGCTACACAGGTGATTCAGTCAAGGCCTTTTTTATTTGATCAAAATCATTTCGAGACTCAGTAGTCCATTTGATTTCATTTCCTTTCCTCAGCATGGTTGTAGTATACTTTACCAATTCAGGAAAATTTGAAACAAACCTTCTCAAAAAATTTATTTTCCCCAAGAAAGACTGAACTTCTTTCTTAGATCTAGGGAGAGACAAAGTTTGGATAGCTTCTACTTTGCTTGAATCAATCCTTACCCCTTCATCTAATACAATGTGCCCCAATAATTTCCCCTCCATCATGGCAAACAATGACTTTTTAGGATTTAGAGAGAGACCAAATTTTCTACACTTCAAGAAGACCTTTTTCAAATGGTGATAATGTTCTTTATCAGATTGTGAGAACATTTTTATGTCATCCAAATAAATGACTACAAACTTGTCCTTCTCCCAAATAAAGGAAATGTCCATGGCTCGTTGAAAATTCGCTCCTGCGTTCATCAATCTGTAACACCCTATTTCCCCCAAATTTGTAATTAATCCTAATATAGGAATTACCATGCTAAAGCATGATGAAAATGTGAACGTGTGATGTGAATGGACCTTATGAAGCAGGTCAATGAATGTAAATAAAATTTTGAATTTATATTGCAGAACTGCTGAGAGGGGATGTGCTGAAAAAAGAGACCACGATGGCGGTGGAAGGCACCTGGAAAGGTGGCGTTAACTTCCACCGAGAATTAATACCGTATTTGGACTCCACTGGCCCGGAGAACCAAAAGCGGCTTGTTGGCCCTGAATTTAATGCCTTGCAGGCTGGCAGGTTGATGGCTTAATGAGGGATGGGAAGGTGAACCGCCTATCCGTAGAGCCATCATGACTGACCAGCACAAGGGTAATTGCGCCACACGCAACCTCGCTAGAGGATAAGGCATGGGATAGAAGCGATTGGGGGGCAGACGTGAGGGGAACTCTAGCATTACACAGAGTGAGTGATAGCAGAGAGGAAGGATTGCAACATTCGCTCCTGGTCACTGGCAGACAGAGAGACTCAGTCTCATAGCATCGTGGTCTCAGCTCGGGGGTGGCTAGTGGTAAATTCGTTGGGAGTCGATACGCCTACGGTTGGGTGGAAACGAGCACCCCTCTCAACAGTTACTTAACCCTGATGTTATTTCTGATAAGTGTTCTACCTCTGGCACCTTGAAATATGTGTATTTTGATAACTATGCTCATAAGTTGTGGAACTGTGAATGTTTTCATTATAAGAATGATTGTATGATGTTTGATCAGTACTAGTAGTTTTATATGCTTATAATAGAAAAAAAACCACGCATGGCTTATGTTGATAAATGAATTTAATTATGCTTAAGTTGAACCAACTCAAACTTCCTGCCTGTTCTCGGGAAGTTGGTTCCCCTTATCTGTCTCCAAGGATGCCCCAGAATAGATCTCTTCACAGAGATTCCCTCCTTGGGAAGGTTTACTAAGAACCTGGAAAAAGGATTTGAATGGGCAAGTCTTAATAACCTTGCATGAGGAGGAATGACCCTCTTAAAATTCTGAGGTAGCAGCATAGGGATAAGCAACAAATCGACGAATGAGATTCCGTCGGAAGACCCAGGGTCATTCACAACCGTTAGATTGACGAAAGAAACAAGGGCGTTACATACCTTGCCCATTTTTCCTCTATCTTCGTGAATAGCGAGGAAATCGGGATTGTAGACCCCCAAGGTCCATGAGAGAATTTGGACCATTGATCTTTCCACATCCACGAAGTCGTGGAAGAATACACGATGTGGAAAAGATCTGAGCCATTAGATCTTAGCTAGAAAAAACCAACAGTCGTTGGATCCGTTAAGAGATGCATGAGGGTTAAACCTTCGTGAACAATAGGGGTAAAATCTCGACGAGAGGTTTGACACATCGGGATATCGGAATTCTCGAGGTCGAAAAAGTCGGAGAATTTCAAGTCCCAAAATAGCGAAATGGTCTGGACCGACCGTTTGTGCAGACACGTGGCGGAAATCGAGAACCCGTCGATATATCGGCTACCAGGGTTTTGAGTTGACAGAGAATTTTTGTCATCGGGATATTAGAAACTCCGAAATCACGAGATTGGATCAAGGTCGTCCATCAACCAGGACACATGGAAGAGATCCAGACCATCAGGGAAGTCCTGATAGAGAAGTCAATAGGTGCATCGGGGTTCAGCATTTTGCGAGTCTTGAGGACAAGACTTCTGGACCATCAAAAGTCTCGAAATCGCGAGAGGTGATCTGGACCGTCCATCAGAGGAGGACGCACGACAGCAATCGGAGCCATCGGGGAAAGCCCCGATAGGAAGTCATCTATCGGCATTTTGATCATTGGGATATCAGGGATTCCGAAGACAAAATGTTTAGGCATTTCGACATTGCGATGTTCGAAACCCCGACAGGAGACAAGGCTACGGTCTTGTGAAATAGTGGTCACGTGGGCCAAAGGTCTAGCCCGGAGGGCTAATAGAAGTTGGAGCGTATCGGGATTCAGAGGATCGGGAATCCCGTGGGCCAATGCATTGCGGCATTTAAAATCTTGAAACCCTGACGAGAAGTAAGACTGCGGTCACGGGGACAACGGTCGTATGGGCCAAGAGCCTAGCCAGGAGAGCTAGTGCATAAAGAGCACGTCGAGATTCGAGGGATCGGGAATCCTGAGGACGAGTGTATTTCGACATTGAAAAGTCTGAAAACCCGATGAGGAAGTATGGTTGGGGTCATATAGGGGGAAGGTCATGTGGACCATGAGCTTATCCTGAAGGGCTAACAGGATTTGGAGCACACCGGGATTTTGCAGTCCAAAACCCCGAAAGAAGTATAAGGCTGCAGTTTTATGAATTAGCGGTCACATGGACCAGAGCATAGCCAGGAGGGCTAACGCATAAAGGGCACGTATCGATGAAATTACTCATCGAAGATCAGGATTTCGAGAGGACAGGAACTTTTGTCATCAGGGATCACGAAACCCCGAAACCTGAAACTATCATCGGGGAAATGTCACAGGCACGTGAGGAAGAGGCCATGACAGGGAAATAAAGACCTGTGGATCGGGACTAGCATTTCGTTGCTGCAAGCTTCGAGGATTCTCATTGTTGAGAAATCAATGAAATAGTTTGATTTTAGGTAGTGGGTATGTTACAAAGTGGTATCAGAGCATGGTTACAACACTTGGCCTGCTTGGGCTCAGGCACGGGCCGCGTTAGAAGATAGTGTTATCTGCATTTCTCTTTAAGGAGAAGGACTGCAGAATGAAAATGTAACTTGGAAATTCCTATAACCCATCTGTTAAAATGGCAACTACTCTTATAGGAGTAGGGATGCACTGATCGTTATCACGGATAAGATTTGAGTGTGAATGATAGAGGTAGAATAAATTGTGCTATGAAGCTGCACGAGCCAAACAAGGGACATGAACTGAGTGGTTTTGTTTTAGCGTAAAAATGGCTACCTACTAAAGCAGGTAGAGTCTCTTGTGATTAAGATGGTTGGTTAGGTAAGGATTAATACCCAAAGGAAGAAATCCTTCATGATTTGGGAAATCTGGTAAGGATGGGTAGAATCCTTAGAAATTTATGACCACTGCATTATTAAGAGACTAAACCTTGAGCATACAATTCCTCATGATTGAGAGGACTGGTGAAAATACGTAGGGTCAGATTTACCTGACCTATAATGGTTAGAATCGACCATGAGGATAACCTGTTTGAGGAGTCCTTTAAGACTGTTGCTAATTCCCAAGAGTGAACCTTGTTGATCGTTTCCATAAAGAGAGGGTAACACCCGTATGAGTTGGGACTATGAGATTAGTCCTGTAAGTAACTTAAAAATCTCAGAAGATATAGCAGGAGAAATCCTTCAGGAAATAATTTTGAAGATTGGATGGGATCTAGAGTCGAGATCCATTCAGAAAGAACCGAAACGTTTCGGGTTGTTTGATCTTGGGAAACAGCACATTGGTTAGTTGCGAGGAGATACCAGAATTTCACAAGACCAAAAGGCTCGGGAGAAGCAATGAGGAATTTGCAAAAAGATCATAGCCGTTGATCAAGGAGAGAATTGGACCATAGATCGTCCAGAGAAAATTTCACAATTCTGGAGAACAAGGGATTCGAGGTTTCCCATAATAAAAGTCCCGAAGTCGTGAAATGCGAAATCATGACATCATCACAACCGTCGGTTGGAGATCCGTGGGTGACCATTATACCTAATTAATCAACGAGGAAGATAAGGCTGATAACCTCTCATCACTCATAAGCTCAGGAGGAATAATATCCGTTAGATTGGAATCAACAAGAGTCGTTGATCTATAGCTTCGAGGTTTTATCTATGGGAAAATGGAAGCATAGACTTCCCAAATTCGTGCCAGGTAAATCACCAATTTGATCAGATCCATTGATTTCCAGAGAGATCTGGACCATGGGATCCAGATTGTCAGGCCTGCATAGATTAGAAGTTTGGGAAATGGTGGAGCGTTGTCCAAGAATTCACCGAAATATGGGATCCTGACGCGTGTCTGAGAATTGACCCCGGGTTCTGAGCGAAGGGTCATGTGGATGAAAGAGCCGAGAAAACCTTAGCCTTGGTCTTTTGGGTTTTTGGATTTCAGGAGTCAGGGAAAACATAATTCCTTGCAACGGGAATTCCAAAATCGTGAAATGCGAAGCACACTTTTAAATTTGGATCGTGGTCATCGTCGGTGGTCATGTGAGGAGAGGGTGTAAGCTAGTATGATGAATAGTGCATGAGTTTAATGCATCGAGGAGCTTCCTATGAAGAAGCCTGATACTCATACCAATGAGGTATGAATGATATAAAGAACGTGCAAGTAAGGCACATGTATGATGTAAGAGTATAAATATAACTATGATAGCTACATGAAGGCTTACGATTAGGAAAGTGGTTAAGTACATCATAGATGTAAGTTAACAAAGATGCATGTTTATATTCCTTAAGGGGATATTTGGTAGACCACTAAAAAGCTAACTCAAGGTTGAGGCCATCACAGTGGTGATGGATCTGCAACAAGGAAGTTACATGTTGAAGGAGTTCCCAGTGGAGGAACTGTATAAGGTCTCTGTCAGAGGAACAAAGTCACCACCCTGATAATTGTTGAAGGTTTGGACAATGGGCTGCAAGGCCTGTCCATGTATAAGAATCATGTAAGTAATAGAAGACTAATAACTGAATAGTGACCATTATGATAACCTAATGGAAGTGTGTAGGATGCACACGTTCCTGACCCATTATGAACAAAGAGTTGCTACTAAAGCATGTTGAAGTATCCTAAGAGTTAGGATGGGCCTAAACCAGGGCTGCTCAGAAAAAGAGCAGTTGTGGAAACTAGTTTGGTTGGTAAGAGGCCAGTAAACCCCTGAGTATGATTAACTGAATAAATGAGTACATTTAATTGATACAGCTTGGTTGAAGTTGTGATTGAGGAAAGGAAATGAGGCCTTAGAAATAACTTGACTGGGCTGAAAATCCCTAGGCGATGTAGAAAGATTTGGAAGAAGGGGAGAGCCCTCATTTCTTTCTTTGACTGTGCATCATGCTTTTAGGGGATGAGAAAGCCAGTACATTGATGAACGAAAATGCTTTGACACCATAATAATGATGGTTGTAATGCTGTGAAAATGATTGAGAACTGTTGTGTTACACTCATGAAAAACATTAAGGATAATGTGATGAA
>ML808146.1:43726-74730 GCA_009831015.1 Picea engelmannii | reverse complement strand
TTGGCCGATTGAAGTTGAAAGTGCAGGAAGCAAAGGGGTCTTGGATATGGCAGCATTGTAAGCCCATAATGAAGTCCAATTGCCTGCTGAGCCAAACCATTATGGGGAGGAAAGTCCCATAATTATGAATTTGGTTCCTGTGCATAACAAATATGAAAACAAATCATGAGAATGGACAAATATGTGGGTGACAGGTTTGCAATAAAATTTTGAAAGTCAGAATTGATAATGATGTCTCATGAATTTTCTATACCTGTGATACAGGTGAGAAGAAAAGACATGTTCAGAAGGGAACGAATGAAGGCTGTCAAAACTGAAGATGATGAACATGACTACTACTGAGCCATGAAAACCCTGTGATGAGTCATGATCGCTTGAAATAAAATTGTGTTGAGGTAACACCAGCCAGAGGGACGCCTCAATAGAGAATGTCCGAGGGATGCCTCGACTGTAAGACTCGATAGAGCCTCTAAAATTCTTCCTATGCGAGAAAACCTTGGCAGGGAAATATGGATCGCCCGAGGGACTGTATAACAGTGAAGGGGATTCCTGAGCCTGGGCCTGGAGGGTGAGTGACCGCAAGGAAGAGGATACCTTATTAATTTTTGAAACTATTTGGGTAATGCACGCAGTGGGTAGTTTCCCGTGCGGGAAGAAAAACCTTGGAAAGAAAGATGAAATTATGATGGCTCTTGTGAGCTATTGAATTGGAATTTTGCATCCTATGGGTACATCAAGGAGGACAATGAGCATGGATAACAAAATTACCATGTGGATACAGATCCATAAACTGCACAGATAAGTATTGTGCTAAGAATATGAAATTTTTCTCTTTTCTTTGAAATTTGAACATCAGTAAGATGTTTTTGCACAAAATTGTGAATTAATGTGCTTGTTGTCCAGGAATTATTGAAGGAAGATGACGAAGATCAAGACTTATGAAGTAGCCGAATAATAAAGGCATGACATGTGTTTTGAGAAAGAACATCGAGGACGGTGTTCCTTTAAGGGGGAGGGAATTGTAACACCCTGTTTCCCCCAAATTTGTAATTAATCCTAATATAGGAATTACCATGCTAAATCATGATGAAAATCTGAACGTATGATGTGAATGGACCTTATGAAGAAGGTCGATGAATGTAAATAACATTTTGAATTTATATTGCAGAACTGCTGAGAGGGGATGTGCTGAAAAAAGAGACCACGATGGCGGTGGAAGGCACCTGGAAAGGTGGCATTAACTTCCACCGAGAATTAATACCTTATTTGGACTCCACTGGCCCGGAGAACCAAAAGCGGCTCGCTGGCCCTGAATTTAATGCCTTGCAGGCTGGCAGGTTGATGGCTTAATGAGGGATGGGGAGGTGAACCGCCTATCCGTAGAGCCATCATGACTGATCAGTGCGAGGTTAATCGCGCCACATGCAACCTCGAGAGGATAAGGCGTGGGATAGAAGCGATTGGGGGGTAGACACGAGGGGAACTCTGGCATTACGTAGAGTGAGTGATTGCAGAGAGGAAGGATTGCAACCTTCGCTCTTGGTCACTGGCAGACAGAGAGACACAGTCTCACAGCATCATGGTCTCAGCTCGGGGTTGGCTAGTGGTAAATCTGCTGGGAGTCGCTATGCCTACGGTTGGGTGGAAACGAGCACCCCTATCAGCAATTACTTAACCCTGATGTTATTTCTGATAAGTGTTCTGCCTCTGGCACCTTGAAATATGTGTATTTTGATAACTATGATCATAAGTTGCGGAACTGTGAATGTTTTCATTATAAGAATGATTGTATGGTGTTTGATCAGTACTAGTAGTTGTATATGCTTATAACAGAAAAAAAACCACGCATGGATTATGTTGATAAATGAATTTAATTATGCTTAAGTTGAACCAAGTCAGACTTCCCGCCCGTTCTCAGGAAGTTGGTTCCCCTTATCTGTCTCCAAGGATGCCCCGGAATAGATCTCTTCACAAAGATTCCCTCCTTGGGAAGGTTTACTAAGAACCTAGAAAAAGGATTTGAATGGGCAAGTCTTAATAACCCTGCACGAGGAGGAATGACCCTCTTAAAATTCTGAGGTAGCAGTGTAGGGATAAGCAATGAATCGACGGATGAGATTCCGTCGGAAGACTCAAGGTCATTCACAACCATTAGATTGACAAAATAAACAAGGGCATTACATACCTTGCCTATTTTTCCTCTATCTTCGTGAATAGCGAGGAAATCGGGATTGTAGACCCCCAAGGTCCATGAGAGCATTTAGACCATTCATCTTTCCACATCCACGAAGTAGTGGAAGAATGCATGAGGTGGAACAGATCTAAGCCGTTAGATCTTAGCTAGAAAAACTCGACAGTCGTTGGATCCGTTAAGAGATGCATGAGGGTTAAACCTTCATGAAGAGTAGGGGTAAAATCCCAATGAGAGGGTTGACACATCGGGATATCGGAATTCTCGAGGTCGAGAAAGTCAGGGCATTTCAAGTCCTGAAATAGCGAAATGGTCTGGATCAACTGTTTTTGCAGACACGTGGCAGAAATTGAGAGCCCATCGGTATATCGGCTACCGGGGTTTTGAGTTGACAGAGAATTTATGTCATCAGGCTATCAGAAACTCTGAAATCACGAGATTGGATCAAGGTCGTCCATCAGCCAAGACACGTGGCGAAGATCCAGACCATCAGGGAAGTCCTGATAGAGAAGTCAATAGGTGCATCAGGGTTCGGCATTTCGTGAGTCTTGAGGACAAGACTTCCAGAGCATCAAAAGTCTTGAAATCGCAAGAGGTGATCTGGACCATCCATCAGAGGAGGACGCGCGGTAGCAATCGGAGCCATCGGGGAAAGCCCCGATAGGAAGTCATCTATCGGCATTTCGATCATCGGGATATCGGGGATTCCGAGGACAAAATGTTTAGGCATTTCGACATTGCGATGTTCGAAACCCCGACAGGAGACAAGGCTGCAGTCTTGTGAAATAGTGGTCACGTGGGCCAAAGGTCTAGCCCGGAGGGCTAACGGAAGTTGGAGCGTATCGGGATTCGAAGGATCGGGAATCCCGTGGGCCAATGGATTGCGGCATTTAAAAGCTCGAAACCCCAATGAGAGGTAAGACTGTAGTCACGGGGATAACGGTCGTATGGGCCAGGAGCCTAGCCAGGAGAGCTAGTGCATAAAGAGCACATCGGGATTCGAGGGATCGTGAATCCTGAGGACGAGTGTATTTCGACATTGAAAAGCCCAAAAACCCAATGAGGAAGTATGGCTGGGGTCATATAGTGGGAAGGTCATGTGGACCACGAGCTTAGCCTGAAGGGCTAACGGGAGTTGTAGCACACCGGGATTTTGCAGTCCAAAACCCCGAAAGAAGGATAAGGCTGCGGTTTTATGAATTAGCGGTCACATGGACCAGAGCATAGCCAGGAGGGATAACGTGTAAAGGGCGCGTATCGGTGAAATTACTCATCGGAGATCGGGAGTTCGGGAGGACAAGAACTTTTGTCATCAGGGATCACGAAACCCCGAAACCCGAAACTATCATCGGGGAAATGTCACAGGTGCGTGAGGAAGAGGCCGTGACAGGGAAATAAAGACCTGTGGATTGGGACTAGCATTTCATTGTTGCAAGCTTCAGGGATTCTCATTGTTGAGAAATCAATGAAATAGTTTGATTTTAGGTAGTGGGTATGTTACACAATCCAAAGGGAATTTTAGCGTACATGAATGTACCCCAAGGAGTGGTGAAGGTTGTCTTCTCTCTATCTTCAAGGAAGACAGAGATCTGATTGTAGCCAGAAAAGCCATCAATCATAGACATCCTAGATGAATCTATCACCCTCTGAAGTATGTGCTCCATCTTTGGTAAGCGGTAATTATCTTTCTTAGAGCTTCTATTCAAATTTCTAAAATCAACAAAAAGTATGATTTCCCCATTCTTCTTTCTCACTGGGACCAAGTTAGCCACCCATTCAGAATATCTCAAAGGAATGATAATCTTGGCATCCAAAATCTTTTTTACCTCTTTTTCCATAATAGGCAGCAACATAAGATTTATTTTCCTCAGCTTCTGCCTAAATGGCTTGGTCTCTTCCTTCAAAGGGATATTATGTTCTATGATGTTTGTGTCATATGTTCTCAGATCTTCATATGCACAGGAAAACACATTAGCAAACTCTTTTAACAGCTCATCATATTTAGCCCTTTGTTCCTTTAACAAGTTGCTAGACAACTTGACATATTTTGGATCCTTCTCTATACCCACATTGCATTCAGTCACATCAGCATCATCGGTTGAACCTTTAACCTTTACAGCCACATCATTCCTATCAAACAATCTTTCCAAAGGAACTAGTCCTTTTGGAATATGGTTACTAGGAAACTAAACAATATGATGATTACCAATTTTATTTAGAAAAACATTAGCACGAGGGTTATTTTTAGAATCATGATCTTGATCAATATGTAATGCAGAAAACTCATCAATAGTCTCAAGAAATCTTTTGATCTCTAGATCATCCTCAAACAACTTCCAATGTTTGACATTGTCAGGTATAGAGGGTCTTTACTTCACTTCTACATCATATTTGAGTTTAGGTGGCAAAGGGACTCTGAAATTACTTGTTGAAATAGCCAAAGAATTAGCCATGGTATTTTCCTCTCTTGGAATAAATGAGATATTGAAAGCTAAGAAGAAACTGTCAACAAGATCCCAAACTTCATTTCTATAAGTCCTTATCCTAGGGTGCTTAGCTTGATATGTATTTTTGATTTGATGAACAATTAATTCAGCATCCCCAAACACTGATAGCTCTTCAATCCCCGTGTCTTTTGTAGCCCTCAAACCCAAAACAAGAGCTTCATACTTTGCCACATTGTTGGTATTTTCAAATTCTAGCTTGTAGGACAAAGATATGGTATCTTGAGTAGGTGAAATAAAGACTACTCCAGCACCAGCACCTTCCTTAGAAGAGGCTCCATCAAAGAACATCTTCCAAACAAAGGTAGTTGGAGGAGAATCTTCACAAAAAGTAATGGATTGTTTTCTGATTTCAAGAGGAGGTTTAGGAGCATCAGTGAGCTGCAATATACTAGATCCCAAATCAGTATCAAGTGCAAAAATAGGATGGTTAGTGGGGTTTGCTTCATCATCGATGATGTAGGCCAACTGAGCTTCCCTGTAAATACTTCTATGCTCCCCCCCAAACACATGAATGGTGGCATATGTAAGGTCCATTTGCAAGGTTCCCCCTAGTCTTTTTATCCAAGATCTTGACAAGAGCATACCAAACTTAGGGGGTACATTAGCCACCACAATATCCATGACCACACTTTTCATGGGAAACTAAAACAAGGTCACAACCAGATCTTTGATGACCCCAAGACACTTCACTTTCCTAGAGTCAAAAGAATACAAGTCATGGTAGGTTTTTGTAATTTCTAATCCAAGTTCATCCATGATTGTTTTTGGCATGAGATCGTGAAATGCCCCTGAGTCCATCAAGCAATTATGCAGCACCTTATCATGAATGTTCAGTGATGTATAGAAGGGAGGGGATGAATCATCTCTATATTATATCAAAGGTCCTAAGATGACTGTTGGATTTTCATCTTGAAGGTTGATTGAATTAGTGGAACTGGAGGAGGGTTCGGGTTGCAACATTTTGGAAAGATATATTTTAAATTCTTCATTTTTTATCAACTCCAAAAAAGGTACAGGGATTTTGATTTTTTGAATCTCACATTCAAATCTAAAGGAAGATGGAGATTTTAGAATCTCCTTGACTTATGGGGTAGGGTTCTTGACCAAAGCTTGAGGGCTTTGTGCATCTTTTTCTTTGCTGCCAATTGCTAGAGTCTTGGCAGAATTTTTTGTTTTAGTGGGATGATCATAAGTATCAGTCTTTTCCTCTTTCTTTTTGGATCTCAGATTATATCTATTAGGATTTTCTTTTTCCTTCTCTCCCTTACTCAATTCATTTATTTGATTATCTATTAGGTATTCTTCATATGCAGATTGGGTCAAGTGTGGGGATGAAGAGGTGTCAACTAGGAAATGGATCTCAGGATCAGTTTCTTCATCCTATCCTTATTCATCAGTAACAAGGTTGTTTTGTAAAGGAGTTTGGACCTTTTGATCATCCCTATCTCTGTTTCTTGGATCTCTTGGAAGGATCTGAGGAGCATTATTTGGTCTTCTGAAGTTACCTCTATTATCAACATTTTGTGTATTTCTATAGGTCTATTTTCCTTCAAGTTTTAACTTCTCCATCTCAACAGAAAGAGATTTTACTAATTTGGTAAGTTCATCAACTTGATGATGGACAACAAAGGAATCAAAGGTTGAGGCTTCAGCTGTATTTTTTCTTTTGTCCCTATCATATTTTCCCCTAAGTTTGTCAGATGCCACTATGTTAGATTCTACCTCCAAGGCTACATCTTGTATATGAGCTAAGGAGGCAGATCTTCTTTCTCTCAGTAAAAGGAAAAACTCAGGGTCAAAAGCACTAGCATAGGTGACCTTAGAAGAGGTTTTTGTAGGATTTATCTCAGAAGGGATCTTATTGTACATTTTATTGAATCTTTTAGAGAAGTCAAAGACATATTCTCCCTCTTTCCTCTTTAGGGATCCAAATTATGTGATATAATACAAAAAATCTTTTTTATCCCCTCACTGTCTCAATAAATCATCATCTAAATCTTCAAACCCAACAATGGATCCAAGAGTCAAACCCCTAAACCATTTTCTAGCCTCACCATCAAGGCTTTGGACAAATACTCTCATCCAAACATCCTCATTCACAATGTTTAGATTGTCAGCATAACTATAGAATCCAGAAAGGTGTTCTTCAACAGTTATGTCATCTTCTCCTGTGAATTTGGGCATGTATTTTAGGTAATCTCCAGCAGGGAGAGAATTCATAGGCCGAGGTAAGATAAGAGGGGAATACCTAGAAGCCATTATGGCATCCATCCTATTTCTAGGACGGTTAACACCTACCATTGGATTTTGAACTCTAGGAGAACAAGGAGGAGAAGGATATTTGACTGTGTGCATCTTAGGAGAAAAAGGAATGTAGGAAGGAGGGATTTCAGTTTTCACGGCAGAAGGTCGAGTCTTGGAAGAAGATGGTATAGGCTGCGAGGGAGATGAGGTTTCCTCCTCTTTGGTTACATAAATTTTGATAGGAGGAGGAGTAGCAAAACCCAAGGTAGGAAATTATTCAAGAATCTCAAGTATGAACCACTTCACAATATCAGGAGAGGCAAGGATTTCAAAATTTTTGTCTTTCAATTCAGGGTCAAAAGAAGAGTATTCAATAGAAAAATTTTCAAAATCCAAATTCTTAGAAACTTCAGCAGAAGGTAAAGGAGGATTACTTGATATAACAACTGTTGTTTTAAGAATGGAATCAAGCAACTGACCAGAAGTACCTGATATAGCAACAAAAAAACTTTCTTGAAGCTTTTCTCTTCTTCATTATCTTCTCTGGGTCAGCTTCAGGTATAGTCAGAGGTAGTTTTGGAGTTCACCTCGTGTGTCTGCCTTTAGGAGCCACAGCTGAAACAATGGAGTCGCCAGGTGCAAGTTGCAATCTTCAATGTACTAAATTCTAATGCACCTTCAGAATCAGTAAGCTTTGTCGTTCAATCCCGGGGAAATGTATTCAATTCTTTCCCCGACAATGGCGCCAAGAATGTTAGCACTTGGAATCACACTTAGATTGCATAAAGGACAAGCCCAATACCCATCAGATTATGTGTAAGTGTAAATGAGTGTTTAAAACGTCAAATGGACAAGGCTCACAATAATAACCTTCTAACTCAGAAATCTGGGCTAGCATGCACAAGCAATTGATGTCTTGATAAACTTCAGTCAGTGAATGGGAGTAAAAGTAAATAGAAGGAAGACTTTGGTGAGGGAAATCTAGAGGTATGTTATTGACATCAGGTCTTCAAGAATCCTAAGGAGGAAAAACTCAAACACAATATCTTCTTGAATTCAAAGTTTAAAGAACACTGAAGAACATTATAAAAGTACTATAATCAAACATTCATCATAATACAACTATAACAATATCATGTGAATCATTCAAGCATGAACACTTCAGTATAAGAGGCAAAAAGATGGAAAAAGAGAAACTGACTTATATTAATAAAAAATTCTCAAGTCAAGTACATAACTAGAGAACCAGTCTGCTTAATCAAAATATTACAATGAGGGAGCCCAGTTCAACCATTCGAACCCTCTAAATCCTTTGGAATATCTATTTATAACAAAAAGGGAAGGCAATAGGTAGAGGTGCGAGCTGGCCTTCCTCCCATAGGATTCTCCAAATCATCTATTCAATCTAACACCTATACTAACAGCTATTTAACAAACTATTATAAAAAAGGAAACATGTTGGCAACCAATGTAACAAACTTTAACTAACATTGTCTTCATTGATGCACATCCCTTTCCATGACAAGTGTCCTAAAGAGGTTGTATGTTGTCATCATGTTGCCACCTATGATATCATCTCTTCTCCACACCATCAGCCACCCAAAATAGTGATAAACTCAAACCCCTTGATTCCAGGTGTTAGTTGGTAGCGCCATTCAGTAGCATGTTGGGTAGCGAGTTTCTGTATCTCCCTTGCAAAGTACTCTACACATTTCATAGCGTAGATACAAAACAGGCCTGAAGAATTGGTAGCTCCGATCCTGTGTATCTCTGTGTGTAATTTGGTAGCACCAAGCCTGTGTATCTATGTGTGCAATTTGGTAGCGCCATCACTGAACTAGTCCTGCAGAATTGGTAGCACCCATCATCAAAAAGAATTTGGTAGCACCACTGTAATATATCCCTGAGAATTCGGTAGCACCATCGTTACACAACTTAGGATATTTGGTAGCACTTTAGGTAGCAAAATGGCGCTACAGAATGTCTGTGCTCTTCTGTATGATGAGAAAAATCAAGAACTTTGAGATGATAGGTTAGAAGCCTATAGATGCCTGTATAGGTGGAAAAAACTTAAACATCCTTGATCACTTACTCTTGCAAAAAGAGACCATTCTCAAAAATGGAGCTTATATCCCCCCAATCATTTCATCAATCTAGCACTCCTCCTTATGGAAGGAGGGCTTCCTTCTAACACAGCAGCATGTTTTTCTTTTGTAGTGACAATATTATTGGCTACAGGTGTGCTTTTCTTCACTACTGGTTCCTCTCTTTAAATGGTAGCTTCTACCAAAACATTCAAGTTCCTCTGAGCCAATTCATCTTTGAAGTATTGCAGTTCTACCTTGAGCTTTCTATTTTGATATTGGAATACTATGTTTAGCCTGTAGAGGTTATTTAGTTGCTTATGGAGAGGCAGGGCTCTTCTAGATGCAAATATTTCCAGATCAAGGGTGTGGCTGTAATTATCCATAAGTTCCTTCATATTTCTTCTGTCTTCCAAACCTTCTTCTTTCATACGAGCAACCTCCTTCCTAGCTTCCTTGAGCTGTATAATCAATCTCTTGAAAGTTTGATTGTTGGGTGGAGTGCAAAGGTTGATGACCTCAATAGACTTATTCATGGCTTCACCTTCATCTTTCTACTGCAATGGAGCTATGTCTATCACCTCAATAGGCCTCCCAATGAATTTACCCATATCTTTATTTTTCTTTAGAATTGAAACCTTGGGTAAGACTTGTGCTTCAATAGCCTCCTTGAGAGATGATGATCTAGTAAAAGGTTTCCTGACTTTTATGCTAGTTGCTGAAGTAGGTGAAGAGAAATGCAGTTTTCTTCCCTTCTTGGATGTGACTTTAGTGGATGAAGGGACTTCTTCCAATTCAGGTGTAGGAGAAGGTGAAAGGTCTCTTTGTGGAGAATGATAAGCCTCCCTCTCTGTTTCTTAAACTTATTTAATAACCTCTTTGTCTTGAGCAATGGATTTACTCTTTCTTTTCTTGCTTGTTCCTGTTGGAGCATCACTAGTAGATGGAAAAGGACTTTGCATATTTTACTGAGGAGTTGAAGCTATGTCCAACTTCATATGAGCAGAAACAATGAATTGTTCCCAAGGGATGTTCCTCTTTCTCAATTCTTCCAAAACCAACATTCTGATCAATCCAAAGTGAAAAACACTAGTGTCCATAGCCTTGGATTTGGCTTGGACTCTATCAAACATTTTCCCCATGCTCCTCAACAAGTAGAAATGGATATTCATATCATCTTTACCAATAAAATGAAGCAGAATCCTTATATGGTACTAGTATAACATATTAAACCTCCCCTCACATGTGAAGTATCTCTGAATGATCTTCAACATCTTGTCAAAATCTTCAACTAGATGACTTCTAGGCACTCCCTTGGACAAGTTGTCACTATGATAATCTAGTTTAAGGAAGTCCTTAGAGAAGGCATCATTTAAATTCATGGATTTAAACCATCTCTCCCTGGTGTTAGCAATCCTTGTAGTTGTTGCAATAGAGGCTTCGGACACCTCAAAATCTGGGTCTCCACCTTAGTCTTAAGGCCATCAAAATGTAAGGAAAATTGCCTTGCCAGTTCAGGATGTCCTCTCTGCATGTTTTGGCAAAAAGAGAGGCAACCCACCCTCTGGAAAACTTCCCTAACCATTGGATCTACCTCAAAAAGGTGCATGTCTGAGGGTTCAGTTCTAATCACAGTTCCTCCCTTGTGAAATTTCTTCTTCTGAGGTGTCTCCATGACTAAAGACAAGGGATCACAGGCTATGGTATAGTGAAGGCTAAGGGAGAAAATAGAGACAGACTTTAATGAGAAAATGGCAATGAATAATGGCTGCTCTCCCCTAGGATTCTCCTCTAACTCACTTTGTTTTGACAGAACATTGCTTTGATGGATTTTGAAAGGCAAGAAGTGCAATTTCCCCTCCCCTTACTGTCTGTAGATCTCAAACTAAAGAATGATAATATAGTGAAAGGAAAACTGCTGCAATGGTCTTTGAATACCTGGAAAATAACACTCCAATCCAAACAGTAGAGAAAACAGGGGAAATGTAGCGAGGTTTCAGTAGTGTTTTTTGGTAGCATAGTGCGCACACAAGGAATAAGTGTTTGCATGAGAAATCAACACTCAGGAGCAAGTTGAATTGGTGTCTTGATAGTTGAAAGCCAGGTGGAAATGGCTGCAAGTCTGTGAGAGGAAAAATTGGATGGAGAGGGATGAAGGAGGAACCGATTTTCAAACACGATTGCTACCAAAACTCAGGCGACAGATATCACATGAATTCGCTATGCAATGTAGTGGGCTCACGGAATACCTGGAGGATTAATTACAAGTTGAGGCTCTGCAACCAGTTAGGAGATCACCACGATCACCTTAGCTTCCAAATCCACCTCAGTAGTTGATCCTGTAGCGCTGACTGCAATTGGTCTGAACTAGCAGTTTCAGCAGCGCCGAGTTTGAGAGCATTCAAATCTTTGAAACCATTAGAAAACTTGTTAAAACCAAATCTTTGAATACATATTTTAATGAAACATGGTGATGAAAAAAAGGTAGAACATGAACTCAGCGAAATGATGACAAATCATGGCAAGGAATAAAGGACAAGGAGTGTGCTACGGAAACTCCTAGTGAGTTGGCAGTGCCCCTTTTCAAAAAATTGATTTGACCCACTTTTAATTGAACACAGTGACAACATGACTAGGATGAAATGTATGAGTGAAAAGAGTGACATGTCAAGTCATGAAGGTCGTGGGATAGTTTATGCTTGGTGTCAAGTCATGAAGGTCATGGGATGAGTCAAAAACATAAGACAAAAATGAACCTAGGATTAAAATCTATATGAGGGCCAAAAATGAGTCAAAAACTCAAGTCTTTATTTGTTCAAGCTAACCTAAGCAAATCACACAAAGGAATATTAAAAAAAAGTGAAGTCTAAAGGCTAAAAAATTTAAACCTAAGGGACAAAAGACCCAAGGCAACTTAGTGTGATAACACCAAGGTATAATATTTATAGCCAACATTATGAATGTATTTCTCGTCCAATGTTTTTCTAATATGAGGGTTGCATTACTAGTTCCATAGCATTGGATGCACTCTAGATGTTAACCTAAATCATTGGGAAAAGTAGACTTACACACTTCCTTACTTGTTTGTAGGGTAGACGAAACACTATTGTTGTAACTTGTCGAGATTAGATATGACATTGGCTACTTTGTGGAGACCACTAACCCAAACTTGTGTGCCACTGGTCATTGCAAAAAAGGCACCACTAACCCAAACTTCCATGCCAATGCTCATTGCAAACCTACAATATCTATGAATTTCATTGCACTCCTTTAACATTCTAAACAATTAGAGATAAAACACACAAAACACACACTAATCAATTAAACTTTAGAAGTAAAAAACGTGGAAAAGATAAATAAGTATATATCTAGATGAGAAACTTATTAGTTCAACTAATAAAAAAAATGCATTACCATCCCAAAATTGCATTTTGTTACTCACTCTAAAGATATGTAAGGCTTCTAATGAATGGAATGACACTACTTACTCTAGATATATCTATTACTTCTAATGAATGGAACTATACTACTCACCATTAGAGACATTTTGAGGTTTAAAATGGATCTTTTGAGGAAAATAATAAATAATAGTTAAAATAATAAAACAAAAGGTATCCCCTAGATGGGGTGATAACGAGTGGGGTATGGGCTACACACATGAGTTTGGATACCACCTCATAGATGGATGAGACTAAAGGGACATGTGTAGTCCCAACAAGCTTGGAGGTACATGAACTTGAGAGGGAGGGAGGAATAAAACCTCCCCTCGTCTTGCAAACCCAATGAATGTTCTAGATAGGAGATTGGAGCGGATATACAGGAGTGATCTGTGGATTCATACAATTTCTCATCTCATCCTAGAAGTGGTATTTCAAATGATAGAAACAAATTACAAGCCTTGTCTAAAATGTAAGGCCTTTGGTAGGAGGGGAAAGTGGGTGATCATGGATCCTAGTGGAGTTGGGGCTTATCAACAACATAACAAGGTTCAATCAAAGGTTTATCCTTTGGGTGTGGTATCAAGTCCCATGGATTTTCTTAGTCATTTTTCCTTTATTTCCCTTTAGGTGCTTCCTTTCCTGGGTTATCTCTTGGATCTCCATTTCGTAGGGGTGAAATCTTAGGGGAGTGTTGGGGATCATGGGACCTTGTTATTCCTTTTCTTCACCATAGTCTATTTTCTATTCAATAGGTTTTTTTTGGTCAGATCCTGTAGTGGGTTAGATGTTCTAGGAGAGAGCTTACCTCCCTAGAGCTCCTCCCCATGTTATTACAGTCACAACCCCGACTTTGTCCTCAAGTATCCATATCTCAAGGTGGTTCAACATCAATTAGGGGCATTTGCAAGAGGTCAACAAAACATGGGAATCAACGAATCTCTCTTAGAATGGGTATCCATCACTTTCCTTATTCTCATTGAGAATTCCATGGAGGATAACAGTGTAAAGGTATTTCCATAATCTAGCAACCGGGGAGCTAAGAGGAGAGGTGTAAACAAAATCCCCACATACATAATGGAGATGCTTAGGTCTCAAGGAAGAGGGGCGGAGAGAGATGCGAAGCTAGCCAAAAAAATTTATAACTAGATCATCCCTCTTGAAACTCAACAAAAGATGGAGGAGATAATGAACAGGGCTAAGCAGAGAAGAACACATACTCCAAAGCATCTAATGAAGAAAGATTTTCAAGATTAGATAAAAAATGGGTTTCTCAAGATCCATAGATACCAAAGTATTTAGGGTAATGGAGTTTTACTGGATACCCAAAACTCTCCTAATCGATGAAGGAAAAGGAGGAAAAGAAAACTAAATCTGTAGACATGATTAGGATATTGGAATCCAAATTCATTGTCCTATGCAGAGTGTTTTTTGGGATCATATTTCAAGGTGACTGAATGGGATCTAGACAAGGAAGAGGAAATGGTGGATTTGGCAGGCACATTGGGATCCCCAAGAACCAGTGCCAACCCGGTCAATGTTGAAGAATATGATGTTAAGGGAAAGCCTAAGGAACATGAGATCCTTAGCAATTCAGCCCAACCAAGCCTCCTCAAAACTAGTTAAGCTATCAATCAATGATATCTCAAGTTTCTCTAGTTCACTTCTTTGTTTTTTTCCTCAGCCTTAAGGGGCCCTATAGATGGCCATAGATTATATTAGACAGTGAATAACATATTCAAACATAATATTGTTGTTATATGAAGGTTGTATGAACTCTAATTTCCTTTTTGACATATCTCAAACAACCATGAATATAACACTTTTTGTATTTTTAACATATATCCTTGTTAATTTACTCAAATTTAAAGTGTAAATATTGATTAAATATAAAATTAAATGCCACATCCAACAAAAATATTTGCATTACATACTTTTAATTAACCCACAATAAAAATTGAAAATGCATGATATATATAAAAGGGACGCTCAATAAATTCACGCCCTCCATGGACGCTCAATATAAAAGGGACGTGATGATCACATCCGACCCATATGGATCGTTGTCCAACTGGACGACCGAGAACTCAAATAATGTGTGTTGGTGGACCGGTATTAGATGCAGACAACACACGGAAAAAATTGTAGCTATAATACTTCCTGGATTAGCATTGCAAGGTACTCTTTCGCCATCTCTTAGCAGACTTTCTCTTTTGAGCACTTTCAATCTTTCTCACAATAATCTGATAGGAAGAATTCCACCAGATTATGGGCAAATTAAAGCGTTGGAACACTTGACCTCCGCTTTAATTTGCTCACAGGTTCCATTCCCAAAGCACTGTGTAATTGTACACAACTTCAATGGATCGGCCTTTCATATAACATCTTAACATGTATTTTAGCAACAAAATTCGATCGTTTGGGCATGTTGAAACATCTCGACTTGTCCTACAATGGTCTGAATGGTACCATTCCAATTTCACTCAGCAATTGCACATCTCTTCGAGAGTTGATCATTGGACACAACAAACTCAATGGTCCAATCCCCTCCAATTTGGGGTTTATGAGAAGTCTATCTTATGTGGATTTGAGATTAAATTCATTGAGCTGTCACATCCCTCCAACTTTGGGCAATTGTACTCACCTATGGTTTATTGATTTCTCTCACAACGATATGAGTGGAAGCATTCCAATTGAGTTTAGGTTGCTGCATAAACTTAAGTACTTTGTATTTATTATCCAATCAATTGGATAACGCCATTTCTCCTCCACTTGGAAATTATTCTTTTCTTAAGATATTGTGTCTCGGGTACAACAAATATATATTGTGTCTGGGGTACAACAAATTATCTGGCAACATACCACCTCAGTTGGGTAATTTGACAGATCTTACAGGCTTAGGATTAAGTGGAAACAATATTCAAGGTTCTCTGTCCATGAATTTATTTAGGCTTCCCCTCTCCATCTTATGCCTTGGTTTAAATATCCTTACAAGTAAGTCTTCGGAAGACATTAAGAGACTGAACAAGGTTGAATACCTTTCCCTCCATACTGACAAGTTTACAGGGACAATTCCCAAAGCCATAGAAAAGCTTCAATCACTCAAAACAGTTAGTTTTAGAGTGAAAAAGGTTAGAGCGGACATTTATTATTATTTAAAAGTGACATGTGTCAGCTCCACCTTGAATTTAAGCACGAAATCACACATCAATCTAATACTAGACTGTAAAATATGCCTCTCGACGCAACCACATCACATACGACATCTAAAGTCTTCACTTGAATATTTAGATCTTTTGATCAATCGAAACCTTTGATTTGCATTCAAACAACTTAAGTGGCACTATATCACAATACATAGGCCAACTAAATTCTTCTCTTAAACATTTAGATTTTTCATAAAACAACCTTGAGGGAAGAATTTCCAAGTCATACGAAATCGTACTTTGTTTAATAACTTCAATAAGATTCTACCAACATCTTTGACAAATTAACAAGTGAGATTATTGAATACCAAACAATCTTTGGAGACTATTGTTTTGCAATAAATTAATCGTTCCCATGAAAGATACAAGGTTGGGAAGATATTGATGGGTTTAGATATATTTTATTAATAGATGAGCAAGGATTCACATAAAAGTGGTTGAATATGTTTTAGAATATGTACACATGATAAACACAATATTTGATTTATCAAACAATAATTTTACAGGAGAAATACCTATCAGAAGTTTAGATTGTGGTTGCTAAATTTATCTAGAAACCATTTGGAAGGGCAAATCCCTACATCCCTTAGTAACATATCTTCTCTGCAGCACCCAAAAATAATTTGAGTGGAGAAATCCCTCAAAGCATCTCTAAATAATAAGTGCTTATGGGGATATCCCTTGCAACCATGCAAGCAAAAGACAATACCCAGAGGAGGTCATAACAATATTGAGACTAATAATGTTAAAGTGAGATGATTGAGTTGGGAACAAAAAAAAGGAGGTCATAACAATATTGAGACTAATAATGTTAAAGTGAGATGATTGAGTTGGGAACAAAAAAAATATCATTGATAGCATTAGGGATGGGAGTGGCAATTATATTTGGGAGAATTGTTGATGTTATCATGGTATGGGAAAGAATTAAGAATTGGGTGTTGGATGTGCCTCACAATATGCCACAACATTATTATGGATTGTAACACTTTCCAACATATATATAAGTAAAGTAATAAATTTGATATTTTGTTTTTTTTCTTTTTAATTATTAATAATAATAATAAATATTAATTTATAACCTTATAATATTTGTTTAATAATATTTTGGAATTTTAATTTAATAAACAAGTTTAAAATCTTAAATTCAAATAAAAATTATAATAATGAAATTATGTTTTTTAATTTTACCATTTTATTAATTATATCCATTTTTATCCATCAAAAGAAATATATTTATAAAGTTAAACTTTTATTTATGGTTTATGTTTTTTTTCAAAAGCAATTAATCAATGGGTTTAAGATGAATCTACACTAGTTTAATTTTTCAAATGTTGTCAAGCATGTAGCACCTGGCTATTCTTGTTATTATTTTTTAATGTTACTTTATGTATGTGACAACATCTTCCCCATACTAAAGTGTAAAGCACCTAGCTACTCTCGTTGTATACATACCCTACCCCCTTTAAATTTGAACTTGTGACCTTTTAAGAGGAAACACATATTCTTAACCATTAAACCCATGAAAAAAACACATGTTTTATATCTAATTAAAACAAGAGAAATCATTCAAACTTCTGATAATATATTTTTTTATATATTTTGAGTGACTCGTTTACAACCACATGTTTAGAGTTGACAAGAAATTGTTCCAATAACATTTTCAAAGTATGGGACAATTATGAAACGAACGAGACTCAAGTCATAGACGTCGATTTTTTTTTATATTTTGAGTGACTCATTTACAACCACATGTTCAGAGTTTAGGAGAAATCGTCCATGGATTTGTATGCTTTTTAATTCATTTACAACCGCATTTTCAAAGTATATATTCTTTTTAATTAATTTACAACCGTATTTTCATAGTTTAGGAAAATTATGAAACGAATGAGACTTAAGTCACAGACGTACACGAGATTAACGCTCACGCCCAACCCTATAAGTCGTTGCTATAATACTTCATGGATTAGCATTGCAAGGTACTCTTTCGCCATATCTTGGCATACTTTCTCTTTTGTGCCCTTTTAATCTTTCTTACAATAATTTGACAAGAAGAATTCCACGAGAGTATGGGCAACTTAAAGAGCTGGGAACACTTGACCTCCTCTTTAATCTGCTCACGGGTTCCTCCATTCCCAAAGAATTATGTAATTGTACACAACTTCAATGGATCGGGCTTTCACATAACAGCTTAACAGGTACTATAGCAACATAATTCGATCGTTTGGACATGTTGAAACATCTCAACTTGTCCAACAATGGTCTGAAGGGCCTCCTTCATGGGAGGCACCCTAATTACCTCCTTGTGGAGGTGCAAGTTTATTTGGAACACCAAAAACCATCTTTTGGGATTGGAAAGGAAAAGGGTTGGTAAGTCCAGGGCCTCTTGTTGTGTTAACAAACACTAAGGATCCTCCATCTTGGGGCACTCATGAGTTAGATGGTCCTTCTTACATATATTGCAAGGAAAATTAAGCTTCTTCTTCTCCTTTTTATTCTCCCCAACATTATTATTAGGGTTATTCATCATAGGCCCCAACTTGGAGTTTTTATTTTTTACTTGTTTCTTCCCTCTAGGTTGTTGGGTAGGTTTTGAGTTAGAATCTTGAATCGAAAGGGCGTCAGAGGAATGAGTGGGACCTAGCATTTTAGTAGTGTTTTGCATAACTACAAGTGAATTTGATTATAAGGACATTTGTCCCATTTGGTTCAACACTTGGTTAGCTATGGAATTATCAATTGAACCAATCACACCATTGGTGCATCATCTAAGATTTGGTTTGGTAGGATCTTTTTAAGCTCGCGGTGCATTAGGAAAACTCTTGTAAAAAACCAAGATTGAGAGTAAATCAAATCAAACTATTGGGCTCTTATAATTGCATGTTCTTTGGTAGTAACCCTTGATAGGGCCACATCCTTGGAAATATAAAGTAACAGTGATTTCACAAACTAGTCAACTAAAAACTCATTAAGGATATTAACCTTGATCATTTGGCATCTAGTCCTTCTCTATTCATGGGTGTGATCGGAGATATGAGTGGAGGTGCCCTATCGAAATGAAATTAACAACTTTATTCCTATCTCAAGTGAACAGATAGTTGGAAATGGTTAAGGAAAGTCATTGCCAAGGCTATGAATTCATGGTATGGTGCATGTGAAAGATTGATATACCACATCACGACTATTCCTATCAAGGTGCACTAGAAGAGTCGAAGTTTGGTTCTGTCATCCATTAATGAATGTGGCAAGCACTAGAGATGAAATTCCATGACATGGTTATTGGGATCTTCTCCATCTTTTCCTTCAAACTTAGGAATGTCTGAAGGCAATCTAGTAGGTACCAAAGGTCAGTTGGGATTATGTAGCACCGCGTCATTGGTTAACTTCATTAAATCTATAAGATTCAACATCGAAAAAAATAACAATTTGGCTTGGGAAAAATAATTCCAACCACTGGGAACTTGTCCCATCAACTGATTTCCACTCATAAAACTACTTCCTAGGATGCTTCTACCAATATGCATGAAAGAAGGATTTGCTCGAAATAACAAGTTTTGCTGGAAGTTTCAATTGTGGGAACATTTTGTAGAAAAACTTCGTTAAAACATATTACTCATACATCGGAAAGTGGTGTTCTCCATAGGTATTCCAAAATATGGAATGAATCCACTCAATACTGATGTTATGGAGGCATGCATGTTCCCTCCTCTACATGGGAATACTAGGAAAGGGATAGATGAACTCCCCACTGACATATTGAAGTTGGGAAAAACAGGTGATGCATTGGTAGTAAAAGGTGGCATCCCAAAAGAGAAAAGATTGCTACTTTGAGGAATAGAGGTCGTGGTGCCTATTTTGTTGTTGGGGGTTACTAAGGGAGAAATGGCACCTGCAATAAAGATCCCATAGATACGAGGATTAGTACCTAGGATGGGTGTACCTTAGGCAGGGGGACTAATACTCCCACCAGTGATACTAGATACGGGGGTGGTAGTGCCCCCTATGCTTAAAGCACTGCTAGAATTATTGATTAAATTATTGATCTTTGTAGCATAAAATCACAAATGTGCAAGAGAAGAGGGATTTGTGGGTCAGTAAGGGAAGTATTAAATTTTTTTGTAAACAAATTAGGAATGTCTTCAATTTTTGTTGCTTGAAATCGTCTTGTAGGGCAAAGGATGGAACCATCTCAGGTCCATTCCAATTCCTTAAATCCCTTTCTGATCCAGGTGGATATTGGTGGCCACCCACCTATTCCAAATTCCAACTAGCTCATCTTGACAGTTTTCAGTTCAACACATTTCTCTGTAATGGGGACATTTCTTTGTAATTATGGGTTATGCACTTTTGGGGTTGTCTTGAAGCCCTACAGCATCTAGGTGGATAATGGTGGCTACCCACCTATTCCAACTGGCTTATTTTGGAATTTGTCATGGCAGTACATCTTTATGTACTTCTAGGGCCGTTTTGGGGGCCTAGACATTTCTTTATTATCTTTCCACATTCAAACTATACACAAAGTCAAAATTTGACAACATAATGCATAGTTCTCAAAAATACCTTTCCAACGAGCTATCACACGCCTAAAACGAAGATTGTATGCAAAAGTTACGACCCCGGAAAGTTGATGTACTAACTTACCCCAATGGGGCCCATATGACTTTTGGCGTGTCATATCCTAGGGTTAGGGTTTTGGATGTCTAGGGTTTTGGCATTCATTTTTATTATTAAAAAGGCCTTCAGAGCCTCATTGTACTCATCTTCTTGCGAATGAGTGTAGTCGTCACATCTCTTCTCGGAAATAAGCTGCCACCATTCTAGCGAGTCTTTCACTTTGTATTTTTACAGTCTCTGTACATTTCTTTCATTAATAGAAATCATGTATTACTGTATTTTTCTATTTCTGGTAATATTTATGTGCACTTCATTGTAATATCTCTTCTTTCATTTCGTTCCAAAAATAATCTGGATGAGTGGTATCAGAGCAGGCTACTCTTGATCTTTTTTTAGTGCATGTCCCCAACAAGGTCTGAGTATAGCAAGTTTGGTCTCGAGATTGTCTCTCTTGAGGAAAATCTCTCTCTCATTCCCAAGAAACCCTCCATGGAGGAAGAAAAGAAAAATAGTAGAGCAGAAGATTCTATTAATCTGTTGCTTGAGAAAGCTCTCACGCGACAAAGGGACAAAATGATGGAGAGTTTTTCCAACATCCTTCAACGTCTGTCAATAGCAACAGGCGCATGTTCATCAAGCAGCCACTTTGGAGGAACCTCTCCCTTCAAGGTACAATTTAATTTTGATATTCCCGTATTTGAAGGTCAAATAGATGCAGATTCCTTAGAAAAATGGTTAAATCTGCTAGAAGGTTATTTCTCTGTTGACAATTTTTCCGACGGGGAAAAGAGCACCTTTTCACTTGATCCAGGTGGATATTGGTGGCCACCCGCCAATTCCACTTGGACCCACACCATTTTTTCTTTCAGTTTTCCAGTTTCCTTAATTGTAGCACAATTTACTATTTTTAGTAGTATTTCGAGTCCTAAACTTTCGAAGCCGTTTTGAGGCTCTAAACGACGTTTTTTGGGCATGAATTCTCTGGCAAATAAGTGATCATTTTGGACTTGATATTCGTTGTCAGAAGTGTAGTCCTCGGATCGATATTTCTAATGATGTATCATGTGCGTCAAATAGAGATAGTATGCCAAAGTTACGACCCCGGGAAATTGATGTACCAATTTACCCCAACGGGGCCCATATTCTGGAGTTTCATCTCCTAGGGTTAGGTTTTTGGATGTTTAGGTTTTCCATTGTTGCTCAATAATATATAGGCCTTCGAGCCTCATTGTAACAAAGAGAGTTCAGAGGCCAGTAGCTACCACATCTCTTCTCAGAGATAAGCTACCAGTGCCCGAATTATGTTATTTCCATTCTATTTGTAAGCATATTTCAGTCATTTGTTGTTAATGAAATGAAGTTTTACTTCCGCTACATCTCTTCGTTTATGTGTATTTATGTATTTCATTGTTTTCCTGCATATATCTGGATCAGCACTCCTCAAGGCTCTCCCCCATGTCAAACATTGGTGGGAAACTTATTGGGAGCAAAGTTCCACAGAGGAATCTGGAATATATTGGGCTGAGCCCACTTGGTAATTTTTTGTTGATGTGGCCAAGGAACAATATTACCATGTTGATAACTATGAAGACTAGTACATGAGATGGATCACACTATGGCAAGAGAAGAGCCAAACATTGTCGGAGTTCACAAATACTTTCCATACCTTGCGCACCAAGTTGGGTATCAAAGACTCTGAGCAGCATCTGGTTCCAAAATACCGTGGGGCTCTGCATAGGTACATCCAAACCAAAATGGATTTCCTAAACATCTCATCATTGGGAGATGCCTATCAATATGTTGTCAAAATTAAGCAGAAATTTAGGCACCAGAACAAATGGGAGTTCAGGTCTGCAAATCTGCAACAACCAAAGTATGATAAAGACGACCCTAACCAATAGCCTCCTAACAACCAGTCGAAGACACAGAAAAATAAGGGTAAAGGAAAGATGAAGAATGACATTGGGAAGTGGTGAGACTTCCACAAAATCCCCTAGAAAAACACTGATGAATGTCACTCGAAACAGTCATTAGTGGTCGAGATCAAAGACAAGGAGTCGAACCCTAATTCAGAATCTGATCCAGAAAAAAATGAAAAAAGATGAATCATCGACGTAGACCCCACTGCTACTATCGCGACCACAACAATTCAACCAAAAGAACTAGTAGATCCTGAAGAGGGGGAGAACCTCTTCCATTCACAGATGTGGGTGAAGGGGACCCCATTGCATTTCATTGTTGATAGCAGTAGCCAGAAGAACCTCATCTCAGCTAAGGTCATCAAACGGTTGGGATTGTTGACAACACCACACCCGTAGCCATACAACATCAAGTGGCTTCACCAGGGATGAGATCTCGTTGCCAGCCAACAGTGTCTCTTGTCCTATGGCATCCATCCCTTCAAGGATGAGGTAGTGTGTGATGTTTCCCCTCTTGATGTCTGTGATGTTGTTTTGGGATAACCATATATGTGGAAACGCCACGTTGTTTCTGAGTCTTGACCCCATATTGTCATTATTACTCTGGGGGGTCATCTCTACAGGATACCAGAGGTAGTTCTAACTATTGCTCCACCAAAATAGTGCCACAAGGTAATCTCTCATACTGCAAAATTCAGCCTCTTCATATTTTTTTCAAAGGATGCATAGAAGACCATTGCAACCACTACAGCCTCAACACCTTTTACCCATCAGAAAAAGATTGCAGAAGAGAAAGAAGATATTTTTTCTTCACCTACAATGGTGCCTACACAATGCCCCGTCAAGCCCAGAGACAACAGGTTGGTGGAACAGATTCAACCCCGCCAGCAACAGGTTTGTGACATCCTTCCATAGACCAAGCAGCGCAACTTCTCCAGCAAGGCACGCAGCTCACCAAGATTTAGATTCAGAAAATGCTTTCCCCTCTTCCCAGGGAACTCAACGCAATGGAGACCATTGATTCCTAAGGGGGAAGGACTGATCCAAGTGGATATTGGTGGCCACCCACCTGTTCCAAATTCCAACTGGCTCATCTTGACAGTTCTTAGTTCAGCATGTTTCTCTGTAATGGGGAAATTTCTTTGTAATTATGGGTTCTGCACTTCCGGGGTTGTCCTGAATCCCTACACAACATCCAGGTGGATAATGGTAGCTGCCCACCTATTCCAACTGGCTTATTTTGGAAGTTTTCATGTGAGTACATCTTTTAGTACTTCTAGGGCCATTTTGGGGTCCTAAACAATGTTTTCTTGGATTTCCATAGTCAAACTGTACACGGAGTCAGAGTTTGATGACATAATGCATACTTCTTGAGAAAACCTTTCTAATGGGCTATCAAATGCCTAAAACGGATATCATATGCAAAAGTTACGACCCTGAGAAGTTGATGTACTAACTTACCCCAATGGGGCCCACATGAATTTTGACGCGTCATCTCCTAGGGTTAGGTTTTTGGATGTCTAGGGTTTTTGCATTCATGTTTATTATAAAAAATGCCTTCAGAGCCTCATTGTACTCATCTTCTTGCGAATGAGTGTAGTTGTCGCATCTCTTCTCAGAGATAAGCTACCACCATTCTAGCAAGTCTTTCACTCTGTATTTTTACAGTCTCTGTACATTTATTTCATTAATAGAAATCATGTATTATTGTATTTCTTTGTTTTTGGTAATATTTATGTGCACTTCATTGTAATACCTTTGCTTTCATTTCGTTTCAAAAATAATCTGGATCACTTTCAACTAACACTCATGCAGGGTTAGGTTCTTTTTGCAAACATTTTCCCCTTGTGGGATAGTCTAAAGCAATAGGTACTTCTTTTACTAGCTCACTTGGTTGTGGGACTAGGTTGTTCAATTTTTTCCTGATCGAAGGAGGATCTATGCTTTCAGGAGAAAGACCTTTGGTCCTCTAAGACCAACGAAGTGGTTGATCAATAACTTTGAACTAAAAGACTTAGTAAAAGAAAAGTAAAAAACAATTTCAACCTAAGGTTGTCTACTTGTTAATCACCAAGTGCTCAGCTAAAAAGTTCTTAAGAAGGAAACCACATGCAAACTATTATCCCAAATATCAATCTAGTATAGTTAGAACCTGAAACTGAATCAATGAAGAGACAATCAAAAAGTCTTCTAGAAGCTAGTTTGGGATGATTAAGATCTAAGTCCAACTAACAAATGTGCGAGAAACAGTTATGGTTAACTCTCACGTGGAAATCACCTAAGGTGAAAGTACCCTCGTGAAGATGGGCACCCTCCAAGGGAACTAAAATGGATGTTATGTGTATGTTTTGGGTACCACAAGCACTTCCCACTTGCATTCACCCAATTGAAAACCCAAAATAAATGTTACAAGGCTACCACTTTGCAGATGGTGGGGAGGAGGAACACTCACAGGTCAGGTTTTTGTGTATGGGCGGTGAACGTAGAATTGAGTCTTAGACTCAAAAATCTAAATAAATGGTGTCACCCCGAGAACTTATCACTTCTAATAAAAATCCTATACACACATAGCCTACTAGAAAAACACAAAGGGAATAATATATATTCCTACTTAGCTTTGAACTCATGTTTAACCCATATGTTAAATGTGCTTTCCTAACAAGTATTACTCTCCAACCTACACCAAGACTTTACACCTAGACTAGATGAGTTTTCTATAAAGAAAAGGTCTAGTCATTTTTAGATGTTAATCATTTATTTTAACTCTGCAGTTTACTCAGAGGGTACAAAGGTGAAACTCGTAATGTTTTGAAAACTTTAAAAATGTTGGAAATAATAAAGATAGTCATAAAATTTTGTACTTATATTAATCCTTGTATGAAGCTAGGAATTTTTTCCATTAACTTTAAACAATGAACCACTTAAGTGATTTAATCTAATAAATACAACTGAAAATTTAAAATTTTTATTTTCTTAAAAATAATGCTAATGACAAACACTAAATTGAGGTTTAATTATTTGTCACTATAGATCAAAGATCCCTATAAAAGTGTCACTGCAATATACATCTAAAACACAAAAGAAAGTTTTTATTTTCTTAAAAATAATGCTAATGACAAACAGTAAATTGAGGTTTAATTATTTGTCACTATAGATCAAAGATCCCTATACTTGCATAAACGAGGAGGAGAAAACAAAATCCAAGCAAAAAATCAATTCCAAGCAAAAAATCAATTTGTTTTTACATGTCCCTTACATACTTTCATTTAAGGGAAAAACGTGTATAAATACACTTTTTTTTCCAATAGAAAAGTATCTCAAAATTATATAAGGTATAATTTTTTTTACAAAACACGGTATCGATTTTGCCCGATACAAAGTAGGATCAGCCAAAAGAAAGCTATGGTTAAACTGAATACAACAGGAGACTAATGCGTCATTATAATATAACACATATGATATGTGTTATATTATAACACATATCATATGTGTTATATATTATATAACACATACATTGTAATACCGTAATCAACTATAATAACGGCTGGAAATCAGCATATTAGAAACAATGTTCTCCTCAATACCACGTATTTACCCACCAGACTTCTCGAATCGCTCAAGCTTCAAAGATATTAAGATGGTAAGGAGGGCTTTCTTCCCCATTTTGCCAATGATAAACAATCAGTCTACCTTCAGGTTCCTTTAGCACCCTCTTTGACAATAAGTCTGCATCTTTATTGTGCTCCCGACAAATGTGCTGGAAACTAATATCTTTAAAATTATGTGTCAGTTCCTTTGTTTTTAATTTCCAGCCTTCTAAATTCACCGCTTGTAGCTAACCCTTTTGATTTATCCAATCAATAATAGTTTTTGAATCCCCCAGGATTTGAATTTTTTCAATTGCCCAAACCGATGCCCAAGTGAGGGTCGCCCACAAACCCATGAGTTCTGCCTTTGTGTTTGTACCCGCTCCGCAATTGATGTACCATTTGGTGACCCTTGAAGCATGGGTCTTTAAAAAAAAACCCGCTGCACAAAACTCCCCTGTTGAAAGGGTTGCTCCATCAAAACAAGCCAAAGTAAAGCCCTCGATGTGAGTAAAATCACACACTCTATTTGGAATAGGATTTAAAGTAGTTGGTTGCCAAGAGAAGGTAATTGAAATTCTATGTACCACTGCGAGGTAAGAGGGAGTGTTTTTCTCAAATAAAACCTTATTCCTCTCAATCCAAATGTGCCAGCAAGCAATGGCAGCCAAGCTTACTGGAGCAGATTTTTCCAATGTCCACACATTTAAATAGACTAAGACCCTTGTTCCAACCCACTGGATTTTTAAATGGTAGATTTTAGACAAACGAAGCCACACTGCCTTTGTGAAAGAGCAGCGGATTAAAAGGTGACTGACATTTTCGGAGTTGCATTTTCAAAGCATGTAAACCCTCGGGCCTTCCCATCCTTTCCTTTGGAGTGCTTCCCAAGTAAGAATTTTTTCAAAGATTGCCAACCACACAAACAATTTAATTTTAAGCTGAACTGGCCACTTCCACAGTTTGAGAATCCAGGATTTTTCACAGTGGAAATCAAGAGGGTTTATTAGTGCCTGATAGAGGTTTTTTACAGAAATTACCCCGGATGCATCCCCCCGGGCCCACACTAGGCTATCTGCACCAGATTTGAGTGTTAACCCCACACCCCTTAAAGAATTAATGAAACTATCCCATTCTGAAGCATTCTGACCATAGAGACCCAATGAAGCACTCATGTGCCACTTATATAGGAAAGGAAATCCGCTAACAGTATCACTCGCCTGGGCTAGGACTGAAATATGATTAAAGAAAAGTTGTGTTCAAAGGGAGTCTGAAAGGAGCAAGTTGTCCTCCAGACCGACAATTTTATCCATGCCTATTAAAATCGAATTTCCAGAAACATGCCTCTAACGAAGCCAATGCAATAACACAAATATGTTCTTGGTCAAGCCACTCCAAAAGATTGACGTCTTTTGTTGTTGGTGTGTTGATTTACAGATCCAGTTGACAACTGAAGAATCCCCAATGTATTTATCCAAAAGAATACTATGCCAAATGCTATCAATAGTGATCGCCCTCCAAAAAGTGTTTGCCAGTAAAGAAGAATTGAAAGTAACTAGATTTCTGAGCCCCCATACCCCACACTCTTTTGGTCTAGCAAGGAGATCCCATCTACAAAGATGGAAGTGATGTGTTGCCTTCTGGCCACTCCACAAGAACGCAAACATTAATTGTCATATGTGAGTTAAAATAGATTTAGGAATCACCTCCATAGACATCCAGAAAACCAATTGACTCTCCAGTACTAATTTGACCAGGATTAATCTACCTCCGATCGATAGCCACTGATTACACTAGAGACCAATTATTTTTTCGATCTTAGCCACCAACCAGCCCCAATATTCATCTTTGGACACTCCTGGCTTTAAAAATAGCCTAAGTACTTGAATCCATAGTTTAAAACAACAAAGAAAACAATAAGATGGCTTTTAATTGATTAAGCTCCAGATCCTCAAGCCTCCAATAGTGAACTGTAGTTTTTGAAGAATTTGTGCAGAGACTCGAAACATAATAGTAAGCTTAAAGAATGTCTAAAATCATTCTTCACTCCACCGGGTCTGTCTTAGACATTACAAGAACATCATCAACAAACACTAAATGGATAATTTTTAAATTCTTAGTTACCTTTATACCAGAAATACTATGATTAGCATTGCCATTGGATAACATCAAGCTTATCCCTTCCATAATCAAAATGAACAGATACGGGGATAATGGGCATCCCTGACGAAGCCCCCTCCAGCTCTTGAAATAATATGTCGCCTTACTGTTGATCAAAACTGCAAAACTGGCACTAGTTACGCAGCACATTATCCAATATGTGAGCTTTACCCCAAAGCCTACTGAGAGTAATATCATCCTTAAGTACTCCCAGTCTATGTTGTCATAGGATTTTTTGAGGTCTAATTTCAAAACTAGAGATTTGATATTCTTTTTTTTTATGTTGTGGAGGGTTTCATGGGCCGAACCAATAGCATCTTGAATTCTTCTACCCTTCAGGAAGCCAAGATGTTCTAAATATAGACACTTTGATAGAATCGGCTTTATCCAATTTGCAAGGATTTTAGAGATCACCTTGTAAATGAGATTACATAAGGAAATTGGACGATAATCATCGAAGGAGACCGGCTTGTTTACCTTCAGAATAAGGGCCAGAAAAGTCGAATTAATACCTCCACAAATTTGGCCTTTTCTCCTTGATTCCTCCACCATCTCAAGCAGATCTTCTCCCACAAGATCGAAGAAAAAAATGAAGAACTTAGTAGTCCACCCATCAGGTCTCGGGCTTCTTTCTTTTTTAAAATTTTCTAGAACAGATTTGATTTCCTCCAGATTAATAGGCTTAAAGAGAGTCTCAGCCTCATCCTCATTTACCATACTAGGATAAAGGTTGGAGATCCTAACAAGCTCAGAGTAGTTTGTTCTATATTTTTCTCTAAAAAAATTCTTGAAATGGTTAACAACCTCCTCTTTAATCGCCTCCTGCCCGATTATTTTGTCTCCATTGCCCAAAATTAATTCCCACACATGCTTCTAGTTTCTGTTGAAGCTTATCGTTTTGTGGAAGAATTTAGTATTAGAGTCTCCACTCTGAATCCAGTTAACCCTGCTATGTAAATACACTTGTTTAGATGAAGAAATACATATATTCACTTCTATTTTTAAAAAAGACATGATGTACAAAGCCCCAAAAATGAGAAAATCTATAGAAAAAGCTTTAAAAACTCCTAAATTTTGGTTCTTACTACAAACAAACAAGAATTAAAGAACAACTAATTGACTAAATCAAATTTTTAACGTTGAAAGTAAAAGAAGAAACCTTATAAAGGAGAAACTAATGGATTTATCCCAAATGTAGTCACTAGTCCGTGACAGGGAATAATTCCCCCACCAACTATAGTAAAATCAAGTAAAATCAATGGCAAAGATGATAGAAGATAAACTAGCATAGCCACTCAAAACCGTGGCTGATGAACGCCAAAATGTGCGGACAGAAAATGAAATGCACAGCCAGAAAATGAAACGCACAACCAGAAAATGAGCATATACAGTCAGCACAACCAGCATGTTAAATCTAAAGTTTAATCATTTAAACGTGGCAATCATATAGTGCTACAGTAATTTCTTAATATGATTAGGTAAATGTTAAAAGGTAAACAGGTTAACGGATGCATTCAAAAATACAAGGAAGTTATGAAGAGGAAATCAAATTCATTGATTTGGGAGGACGACTAAGAATGTGCCAGCATCTTCAATTGTTAGCCATCAGATTAGAATTTTAGATTAAAAGGTGATTAATTGTGCTCATTGTCAATAGGTGTACGCCTTTCGGCGTATTACAACTTTGAAATTCAATGACTATGTCAAAGATACAAGAAAAATAGATAATGGATAATACATGTGACTGGTTGGCTAACTCATTTTGTTGTATTATATGATTAGTCTTGATAGAATTTGAAATGTTCCCAAACGTCTTGAAATATCTACACATAAACAATGTATAACTTTTCTCAAATCATTTAAACGTAAACTATAAATGACAATGACAATAAAACAAGAAAATTTGTAACTAATCGATCTTAATTTGTATTAGACAATTAATTTCTCCTCCAAATCATATAATTATTAACCAAATAGATAATAACTCCAAATCATATCCAGCGTAAAGGTGCTTGAATGGTTTGTTGCCACTTCTCTAACCTAGTAACCTTATTTGTATTTTTGGAAGTTAATTGAGTTTATTGGCAACATAAATTAGGGTTGTACAAGTATACAAAATCCACACTTTTCACTCAAAAGTGCATTCAAAAGTGGGGAGTCACCTGGGCCTATTGATTGTCTTGGATTAGAGATCCAAGCTAGGCTAGATTGTTATTTTTGGCTTTTGGTTAGCTGGTTTGATAGTGTTTGCAAAGACTTGTATTATCGTCCTCCGTTGTAATAGGGCCCACTCAGTTGATGATATCTTGTAATGAACAATTTATATTTACAATATGAATATAAAGCAATTTTTTGTAGAAAAAAAAAGGTGCACTCAAAAGTGCATGTCAATTAATGCACATTGAGCAAAATGCATATGCACTTTTTGGAAAGCTGCTAAGACACATGTGTTTCCTTAATAAAAAACATGTATAGCAAAATAAAGTCATTAAAAGGTAATTTGAGTGGAGAAAAAGAGCCTACTAAGTAACTTGGGTAAAGAAGTTATTAATGATTAAATAAAACTATAACAATAATTAACCATTTTTATCTCCAGTTTTGCATTCATATAATTAAAGTTGGTTGATATAATTAAATTTATGTTATTTTCCATAATTTTTAAATTAATGATAATTAATCATTTTTATCTAGAGTTTTACATTCATATAATTAAAAGTGGTTGATATAATTAAATTTATGTCATTCAACATTATTTTTTATAATTTTTAAATTAATGATGTCAAAGAAACATATATAACCAATTTTAATTATATAGTAAAATAATTTTTAAATTAATGATTTCAAATAAATATATATAACCAATTTTAATTATATAGTTATAATAGTAAATATAAGATATAAGAATGTAGATGTTTCTTTTTAAACAAGGGTTGCATGGTAGCTTAGTCCCTGCTAAGTAAATTTGGAAATAGAGTGTACCTAGATGGGATCATTGAACTAGTTAGAGTGTCCCAACAATTGTCAATTTACTATAAAACCATTGTCAATTTGCTATAAT
>ML808146.1:20142-43676 GCA_009831015.1 Picea engelmannii | reverse complement strand
TTGTATATATCATTTTGTTTTTCATCTTTAACTATATTTTTACTAATTTATTTTCATTTAAAAAGAAATTCAAAATTACTATTAAAAAGAAATTACACATATATCATCATACATAATTATATGTATATCATTTTGTATTAATCTAGTAGGAGTACACTTTGTATTAATGATAAGAGAAAAACGTAAATGCAATAATAATGAAATAAATGGATAGTAATAATGAGAGAACACATGGCATTTTTACTTTTTTTCTTAATTTTTTATATAAAAGGTACTAGGTACTTATAACAAAGTTTATTGAAATGCAATAATAATGAAATAAATGGATAGTAATAATGAGAGAACACACGTGGCATTTTTACATTTTTTCTTAATTTTTTATATAAAAGGTACTAGGTACTTATAACCAAGTTTATTGATTATGTAATTAATTTCAAATATTGAAATACGTGAAGGACAAAGAAATGAGAAAAAAAAATATTTTTATTATATCAAAAAATATATATTTGTTTTATTAAGTTAAACATTACACTACATACGTAAATTTAAAATACAAGACAAATTAATGTCAAATCAATAGCAAACTCATTGCTATATTTCCTTGGCAGGGACTAATAACACAAATAAAAAATTATTAAAAAAATAAAAAATCCATTTCCCTTGTCTAAATTCTAAATTGGAATATTACAATTTATACTATAATTTTCTAGCATTTGTTATTAAAAACTCAATTTTATTTATATAGATAAAATTACAATTTATAATTATGTCGAAGGCATTCTTTAGTGTTAGGTTTTTTAGAAAACTTGTCAACTGGTTGACAGGTTTTCAAAAACAACTATCTTTTTCCACTTTACCATTCCACTCCCTATTCCTATCATGCTTTTATTTCACATTTATTTCAACTGGTTGACAGGTTTGGGAAACCACCCTTTTTAACCTGTCAACCAATACCACATATACCACCTATACTTGACACCTATTCTCCACCCAACACATATCCACCTTTACCTGCAGATAATTCGTCCATTGGAATTCAAACCTCCCTGCCACCACCTGAGCGGCTCCATCTTCAATATCCAAAGTCGGCAACATTCACTGTTTAATTGACCCTCACCGCATGGCTTCATGTTCAATCTCCAACATCCCCAACATTCCATGTTTACTTGAACCTCGCCGCTTGTTAGTAAACCTGTTGGTGGATTTGGTAGCAAGGGAAAGGCAATTTCTGCAATTTCCATGTCAGTTTCTTTTAACCAGGCGGTGGGAAATCATTGGATCGAGGCAGGCGGATCTGTGGCTCTGCTCACCAGCCTGTTCCTGCTCTTGCAGGGCAAGGACAGGGCCGGTTGTTTTCTAGCGGCCGGGGGATACAATGATTCATGTTCGAAGCTCTTTCCATGTTGGCACCCCTAGCGGCAGGTTTCATGGCTTCCCTGGAAAGATCATGGGCCAATCGGAGCTCCGTCAGGAACATTGGTAAGCGATGAGTCCATCTGATTTCTCTGTCAATTGTCACTGCAATTCTTTTCCCATTTGTCGTTTTGAGTATTTTTCTGTCCAGCTGAGACTTGAACGCCGAGCCTCTCGATTTCAGCCTTCTTTGGCCTGGAAAATTTCATTGTGACCAGAATTTGGCGAAGTAATAAAAACACAAATATAGGTTGTTTCAATATTTATCAAGGCTCTGGGTCACTTCAAAAGCCTTGAAAAACCCTAGGGCTTGGAGGAACTAAATCCTTGGAACTCTGACATGTAGATCTATACCAGGTATTAATAACACATAGTAAAAGTAATAGATATGAATATGATAGTTTTTCTATTGAAAAAAAAAAATATGATAGTTTAATATTAAAAATTGAAAGAGGAAAAAACAAATCAAATATGATCAATCCTTCTTGTGTAATTAGCCAGTTTAAAAGAAGACTATTAAATGTACATAGATCTCCAGTTCTCTCTTTGCCCTAATGTATTTTGTATTATTTGCACATTATCAATGTAATTTAATTCAATCGCTCAAAAAAAATTCAGATTCAAATAGATATGAAAGAATGCGATCCGCCTTACCTTGTTGATGAGTTTCAAAAGATTGAATATATGCTCGATTAGGGTATCCAAATTGACATCCACATTTTCTGCAAGACCTGTTTGTATGTTAACATGGGATGTCGTTGGAAAGCTATCGGAGGAGATGTCTTCTGGCGAAGAAGATGCATGGGGAAGAATTGATGAAAGGGTTAGAAGAGCTTCTTCTGTAGCACCCATTGGAGAAGTAGCGTTGGTGTTATTCTCAGCATTAGCAAGGTTGTAACGTGTATTGGAAATTTGCAAATATGAACGAGCACTGACAGAGGACTCCTGTACTCAAATCGCTCTGCAACTCCCCAACACCATTCAACGATGAAATCAATTAGATAGAGAATATGAATAGATAATATAGAGAGACTTGGCACTCCCCAAAACCAAGTATTATACTTGGTAAAATAATGCTTAACCTCCAAAACCAAGTATTAGATTCGTTTCTTTCCAATTTCTTATTGCTGGATTCTTGCGAGCTCTGTAGGTACTGAGTTTATTTAAATTAACCATGGATGATCAGGGTTTATAACTGTTAAATATAATGTAACCTCAATAGTCTGACTGTACACTTCCAGCTGTCCTAGCTAGTTGTACTATCGTTTCTTGATGTTCTTGATTTGCTTGAGCCTATTTAGCTCAGCTCTTTTACCTTTTCTCATGTACTCTTTTTCTCATATACTCAATATACTAAATACTATTTTCTTCTCTGCTCTTTCTCTATATTCTTTGCTTCTCATTTTATCATGGTATCAAAGCATCAGACATAAGCCTCTTCAAACAGTCTGGAGAGAAGCCCGATCCTAAGTAGCGAAAAGTTTTAACTCTCAACGAGAGCACAAGACACGAGATTCTTCATAGAGTTTGGAGAACAACGCACAGTCTGAAATTTTCTCTAAAGATCATTGCAGAAAGAAAACGTGAGGAAGCAGAGTGCAATACACTCGAAAGAATCGTGAGCATTTAAATATTCGTGAAAGATTCACGAATTTCCTTCTTCAGGAGAAAGTCTTTGCAGATGCAACAAAGAACACGCTAAAGAAGCAAAGGAAAAACAGACGCAACCATAAGATTGGCCTTGATAACAGATCTGAGTCATTAAACAAGCTCAGAAAGGATGAGGAAAGCACAGAAAAGTCAAACGAGTTTCATCCATTAGATCAAGGCGAGAGCTACAACAACCGTCAGATCAAGAAAAGGTGTGCGGGCTTTAACTGCCAAATCTTTTCAAAATTTTGTGTATTCGACGATTTTGTGCAAAGGTTGCAAAGGAGACAAGTCTTCCGAAGTCCTGAATTTTTTGGGACCGTCCATCATCAGGGGACATGCGAAAAATATCCACACAAGTCGGCAATCGAGAGATGGACGAGCAGAGGAGACTGCACTCCATACCCCGATACGCGAAATCCTGAAATCCCGAAATCGAAAAATCACTCCAACCGTTGGATCGAGAGTGACAGGTGGCGAAGATCCGGAAGCCATCGGGATTTTTGGCACTGGGAAAACGAAGGTGAAGGCCAGAGAAAACTCATGAAAGGAGAGTTTGCGAAAGAATAAGACCGTCCATCGGGAAGGAAGCGTGGCGAGCGTTCGACGTTTCGTTGAATCGCTACTGAAGGAAGTCAAAGGGCGTAGTTGTTAGAACTCCCGAATCATAAAATCACGATTCAATCATGACCATTGGATCACGACGAATTGAGGGTCATTGATTTGGCGTTTTGAGGATTCAGAGTTTTGGACTTTGGGATTCCAAGTAGGAAGGGTTGGATTTGCATCGCAACTTCGTGAACCACGAAGTCCCGAAGCACTCAAGGATCAACTCGAGGTCATATGGAGCAGGATAAGGGAGGATCTAGCAAGTGATAGACCCCCAGTCAAGATTTCGGAGATCGGGGATTTGAGAAACAAGAGTTAAGTGGTGTCGCATGCAGGAGTCCCGAAATCCCAAAAAGTGGACCGTGGTCATAGCTATTACCCATGATTTTGGTTGTCATGATGATGTATTGATGATGGTGTACTCAAGCTCTTCATAAGAACTTTCTCCTGAGAAAAGTTACTTTCTTCTCTTTCCAGAAATCTCATTTTTGAAGAAGGTTCACAGGCTGCTAGTATATTTTCCTGCAAGAATGGTTGATTCTCGCAGGCTGCCTTAAGCCAGGGTGTGAGAAGTTTGCACTGTGTTGAATTGCTAGGGTGTGAACTCTTCCTAAAGAAAGGAAAAAGATGAATTCTCGATGCTTCTAGAAGGGAATCTTCTAGAATGATGAGATGGAATTCGAATGGTTATCCTAGTACTGGATTCCCTGATATTTTGGGATCATTCTTATCCAAGTAGCTAATTCATTCTCTCCTATATATTGAGGGAATTCTCATGGAAAAGGTTAAGCAAGATTCATTGGGGAATTGGTGAAAGAATTGTGTGAAGGACTGAATCTTGAACAACAGCTTGGGGACTACAACAGGTCTATCAAGGGGATTTGATCTTCTTCATGCAAGGATTGAGCAAGTGTGTGTGTCAAAGCCAGGAGCCATCGAAAGGAAGGTTGCGACATCAAGGCTCAGGTTGTAATCTTTACTTTCCATTAATATGATACAGTGGCATGTCCCTTTCCCATAAAGCTATTTCCACTTTATTGTATAATTCATTGATCATATACATGGATTAACTATTGAATATATTGAGTTGTCTTCACTTCGATTGGTTTGTGTTGTCTTGGTCTTGACTACATGAGAGAATTGGAGCGAAGCGGGAGCAACAAAGACCATAGGAAGCGATAATAAGGTATGTTATTTGTTCTTGCCTCATATTTAATTCAATAGTCAAAATCTAGGGAAAGCGTCATGTCCTGTCTTGCTTTGTTCTAGATCTAGGTGGATCTAGGGAGATCGGTTAGTGTCCGCACCTACAGATTTAAACAATAACAAAATTTGTTTTTTCTCATTTGCTTATTGGTTTGAAAGATCATTTTTGCATTTGAGAAGGCTATATTGGTTTGCTCTTTATTTTTGTTTTCATTGAAAGAGTTGATTGGGTTTGTCATTGCTTGTTTATTTTGGTTTTTTGATTTTCTGTACTCTCGCTGTCATAGTGTGGGTCCTTTTTGAAAAGTGAACAAAAAAGTTTTTCTTTCAAAAAATTCTTTTCGTTTTAGAAAACATTGAAAATCAAATTATTGAGATTGTTGACGTATTTGAAAAAGACACAATAGAGAATTGTCATTTGATAAGTGATTGTTTGCATTTTCATTTTAAATGAAATTTTGCATTGTAGTTCAAGGTTGATCTGGAAAACTTTCTCTCTCTTCCATACATAAGATTCATTGAACGAAAAGTGATATATTTCATTCTCATCCTTGCATTGTTGGGTCAGAGTCATACAACATAAGTTTCACTTCCGTTTCCTTTGAGTAAACAACAGCTCTTAATAACACTGCATAATCATAAAATTTATCTAGTAACTCTTTTCTAGGGCTCTATTACACCAACATTTAGCTAGGCTAGCGCTTTGGAGTAGGAAGAGAGATACACTCTCCAAAAGCACAAAACACACAATAACATCTTGTGTTAGGGAGTGTTAAATTTCATTTGCAACATCTTGTCCTGGGAAGCCCTTCTCACACAAGGGTCAAACACTAGGTCGCATTGATATTGGCAAAGTTACTCACCCTGCTTTGTTGATATCAGTGTAGAGATTGCACGTATTACGGGGATCACTCAGAGGTATACCCACAATGATGAGTGGAATCCTTTTGAGTTGATTACGGGCTAGATACCCTGCCCTTGCGTGTGGATCGGACTGTCGACTATCCCCCCAGGCTCTATTGTTGTTCGTGGTGACCTTAGTGGCCTTTCTCTCTAGGTTCTTACCTGAGGTGACTGTGAAGGGGAAGGTCTTCACGGTACCTGGAATTGACGTTGACCAAACTCACTCGGGCTCCTTGGAGAGTATACCCAGGATTATATGTGGGAGCTTGCACCAGGGTGTAAGTCCATTAAGCAGGTCATCAGCATAACTTTTCCACCTTAGCCCCGCCCCTTCTCATCTCGTTGTTGCGACGTTGGATTTCATCACCAACTAGTGGCTTCAAAATTAGAAGGTCTTGTTTGCTTGGTTTTGCTTCCTAGATTTTGCTTACTAGCGCGTGTTGTTTGTTTCTCGAAGTTGACCATAGGATTTTCTTTGCGAAGTTTGTCACTCGTTTACAATAGCTCCTCCACGTCGTTCACGTAGAATGCAGGGTTTATCTCCAGAGCATATGGATGGTTCTCAACCCTTGCCCTCAAGCACACCTGGAGGCTCTCCTCGGCAGAGTGAAGTCCTAGTCGTCACCACACCCCAAGTGGAATGCACTGACTCTCTAGAACGCTTTCGCATTACAAATACTCGAGAGGACTTTCGACTTAACCCCAATTCTGAGAGACGTTTTATGCGAGAAGACTCTTCCGGAGACTTAATTGTTGTGTATTCCGGATCTCCGACTAGACCCTTTCCCAGTATAGAAGGCCAAGATCCTTTTTGGTCTACAGGTGTTTTCTGATGCGACCTTTTTGGTCCAGGTTCACCTATGATTTCTGAAATTAATCCTCCTGTGATTTCCGAGATCTCTAATCTCAATACAATACCATTGACTACCGCTTATCACTTTACTGTCCCTGCCGAAATGGCCCATCTTGCAGCTACTACGAGTGTTCCAACTGGATTTCCTGCGGTTAGTCTTGCTCCCATCAACACACCGCGAACTCCCAATGTCAATCCGACACTACCACCTAGATACCGTGCGTTGAATGCTACCATTCCTACTCCCGCGCAAACTCCATCCGGCTCTCCTAGTGGTCCTTCTTATTCTGGGAACTTTCTTCCTGGTTTTGTTCCAACACTCCCTCAATTTCCTTTTGGAGGACCTTCTTTGTCTTCTACTGGCAATCCTAATCCTAGTGGTGCTCTTCCTTCATTCACTCCAACTTATCAGCTTCTGGTTGGTGGACAATCTCATCAAGGTAGTATAACTCAACCCCCTCTCAGTTGGAAAATGCCAATTGGAACATTGTCCTCAATTGGTACACCACCTTCAATGGGAGGGGCAACCCCGCCTTATGGGTAGAGCATACCTCCATCCTTGGCCCAGTATTGGAATCAGCTGATACAAAATCCTCCTCAATCGACTAGGAGGCAGCAGCTTTCAGCTGCATCTATCACACCCCCTAGCATGGGCCAACCATATCCCAGTTCGTTCAATCTCATTTGGGGGTCGAATGCTCAAACTCAAGCCCCTGTTCTAGGGTATAATCTGATGAGCTACTATCCTATCCAACCACCACTGAATATGCCTGGATCTTCACATTATATGCAGACTGTTTATGGGCCTACTGGTTTGCCGACAGGGCTTCCTCCCCAAAGCCACCAGTACCCACAGGTGAATCGACAATTACCTTTTCTTGCCACTTTGGATCTTCTGAATTTGTCAAGGATTTTAAATGATCCTATTCGTCACTCTCCCCAATGGCCTGTTATACCATCCAAGTTTCCCTTAGACATTCCTAAATTCGACGGCAAAGTGGGAGAGGACCCAAATAATCACGTTATGACTTTTCACCTATGGTGTTCATCAAACTTGTTGATGGATGACTCTATTCGTTTATGTCTTTTTCAACGAACCCTTACTGGTTCTGCTGTGAAGTGGTATATTGAATTTCCACGAGGTTTCTTCTCTGATTTCAACACCCTAGCTATGGATTTCCTTACGCATTACCAGTTACCGATCCGTTATGATACGGGAACCGAGATATTGACTTCTTTTAAACAGACTAAAGACACTCATATATCTGATCACATCCATGAGTGGCGAAGGAGACGACGTCTCATTAAACTTGAGCTCCCCGATCAGTTATTGGAAGAATGGTTTACCAAATCCTTTGTGAACAAAAATGGTAAGGACATTTCCATGGGTGGCGTTGTCACAGAAGAGCAGGCTATAAGTCGTGCTCAATATCTTGATCTCGTTTATTCACAAACGGGCACTCTTTATGATTTACTACCTGATTTACCTCGTCCTAATGCTTCCAGCACTTCAACTACTTCAGTTGCCTCGCATGCGGCTGATGGTGTGATTGGTACTACTCAAACTCAATCACATTATGTTTCAAGCACAAACCCTAAATCTGCTTCTTCTAATGTTCAAAATCCTTCGTCTCCTGCCACTCCCACTGGCAAGACTTCTGAGGTAAATTTCGTCCAATCTACCCCAGCCGGTAAAAAAAAATCTAAAAAGGGGAGAGGTAAGAATAACGAGGGAAAAAATAATAATCAAGCAAAGCAAACTTAAACCACTCCTGTTGATGATCAAGATAAGCGCAAACCACGATACCCTTGCCTTATCTATGGTGATGATCACTACATGAAGGATTTTCCACGACGTGCCGAGGTCACTAAGTTCCTTCAAAGAGCTCCAAAACCTTCTACATCAGTTGTCTCGTCCCAACCCTTACCGTCTCAATAACAGGCTCAGTTGGTCATTCACGACCAACCCTCTTCTTCTACCACATCATATGTTTTGATGTGTACTGGTGATTCTAAGCAGAACAACGTTGCACTCACTACTCGAGCCAAAGATTATTCTCCATCTAAGGAGAAGGTTGATGATTTACCTCCTTCATTGGTCCAACCCTATCCAACGACTCCACCTACTAACGGTCCTCTTCATCTCGAACGACCGAGCCTCGACACAGTTCTGCGACCCCCCTCAAAGGGTGTCGTACGGAAATCGGCTTTCAATCCTCATGCTCGTGCGGCCCAGAACTACAACATTGTTGAAGATCTGGCCCAGGCACCTTCTGCGATGTCAGCCCTTGAAGTCCTTCAGTCTTGTCCCGCACAACGGAAGGCACTGTTGAAAGCTATTGGTGGAATTGACCCAACGGATACGAATTTGATAGTCTTTGACTTGGAATATCACATTCCAAGGTTACCCCCTCAACTTGCGTTCCAAATCTAGGTTGTTGTTTCTAACAAGAACATTTTTCGAACCATTATCGATGAGGGTGCCTCGACATGTGCTATGTCTCTTGCTTGTTGGAAAGCTATTGGCTCTCCTCCTTTGAACGAATCCCAAAACACACTTAAAGCCTTCAATGGCTTTGGTTTTAAGCCCTACGGTGTTCTTCCTTCGTTTCCCATCACGTTAGAAGGTAAGACGGTCCAAGTTGAAGTGGAAGTATTTGATGCTCCCCTTGATTATAATATTCTTCTTGGCCGCAGCTGGATCGATTCCATGCGCGTCGTTGTGTCAACACTTTTCCATGTAGTACGCTTCCCTCATCAAGGAAAGGTTGTTACCGTTGACCAACTTGCCTTCTTCAATTCTGATACCCGTACTGGTAATGTATCGTTTATTGCTAAAACCCCACCGGGTTATGAGAACGTCGGTGTAGGCCTTTTAAAGGACTCCTCGTTAATGGGTACTTTCCCCATTCCACCGCCTGATATTCCATGCTCGTTAGTTGCTTCTATCAACATGATCTCCACAGTGCCTCACGAACTTCCTGCGTCTCATGACCCTTGTATAGTTCCTGACCCTGGAGATCATCTTCGTTTCGGCGATGAAATGTCGTTAAGTCCGGTTGAGTCTGCCTATCAGGCCATTCAATCAGCAACACCTTCTACCCCTTCTCTTGATGAGTTGTCTCCCGATCCTTTTCGTGTTATTTTTCCCACTAATGAGATGATCATGTCCATCATGGAAGACACCCCTTGGGACGATGGGCATCATCGTTCCATTCTCTTTCTCGAGCAGCACACTCTTGAGAACTACCAACAGATTTCGACTTCGTCGACCGTTGTTGTCATCTTGACGGTTCCCACGACTACACACGATGTGTTTGCTGAAGGGAACTCAAGCAATATCTCGCCCACGATTCCCATTGACATATCCATTAAACCTGGGATTGTTGAAAATGTCCATATTGGAGCTTCGTGTTCTTCCGATGAAATCATCACCTATACGTCTCTTTTTAAAGAATTTTGTGACATCTTTTCCTGGAGCTACGAAGAGATGTCAGGTATCGACCCTGCAATTGTTGTACATGAAATAAAGACACACCCCATAGCTAAACTTGTCCGACAATGCCTTTTTCCAGTTCACCCACGTAAAGTGGCTGCTATCAAGCTCGAAGTTGAGAAACTTCTAAAAGTCGGCTTTATTTATCCGGTGGCTCTCACAGAATGGGTTTCCAATCCTGTCCCGATTGACAAGAAAGGAGGCACTATTCGTGTATGTGTTGATTATAGGGATATTAACAAAGCTTGTCCCAAAGACAACTTTCCTACCCCCTTCGTCGATCAGATTGTCGATGATTGCACTGGAAGTGAAATATTCTCTCTCATCGATGGTTTCTCCGGCTATAATCAAATTAGCATTGCTCCCAAGGATCAACATAAAACTGCTTTTATTTGTCCTTGGGGTAACTTTGCCTATCGGAAACTTCCTTTTGGTCTTAAGAATGCGGGCGCAAATTTTCAACGCGCTATGTCTTATGCTTTTCATGATATCAAGCATATCGTTCAACCCTATTTGGATGATTTACCTGCTCATCCTATGTGCAGAGTTGATCACCCTACCCAACTCCGAGCCATTTTCGTTCGTTGTCAGTTCTATCGTATACGTTTAAATCCTCATAAGTGTGTTTTTTGCGTAGAATCCGACCGTCTTCTAGGTTTTATCGTGTCACGTCAAGGGATTCAGGTGGATCCTTTAAAGGTTGAGGTGATCCTTAATCTCCCTCCTCCTTCTACACTTCACCAGTTGCAAAGTTTGCAGGGGAAAGCAAACTTTCTTCATCGTTTTATCCCTAATTACGCCGAGATCACTCGTGGTTTTATGCGGTTATTAAAGAACGATTCAGAGTTCATCTGGGATACCATTGCCAACAATGATTTTGAAGCTTTGAAGTTGTCCCTCACATGATCTCCTCTTATCTTTCCCCCCGATTATAGTCGCGATTATTTCCTTTATCTTGCTGCCTCGGAGTACACTATCGGCATGGTTCTCGTTCAAGAGGATGATGCGCACGACGAACATGTTATTTACTACTTGAGTCGAAGTCTCATGCCAATTGAAATCAAGTATCAACATGTCGAAAAACTAGCCTTGGCTGTTGTTCAAGTCGTCCAACGCTTCCGGCACTATATCCTCTCTCGCAAGACTACGGTGATTTCTCATTGCAACCCTATGCAACATATTTTGACACGTGAATTTCTAGGGGGCAAATACTCCAAATGGATTGTGATTCTCCAGGAGTTTGACTTGGAATTCGACTGCGCCAAGTCCAAGAAATCCTTAGTTTTTGCTAAGTTGATATGTGATTTTCCTCACTCTGCAACGAAAAATGTAGCAGTTGATTCATTACCCAATAAATCTCTTTTCCTTATTAGCACTGATGATGTTTGGTATAGGGATATCATTATCTATCTCCAAACCCAGACTTTTTGGCCTACTTTTTCTAGTACTGACTGACGTCACATACGATATCAAGCTCGTCAATACATTATCCTCGGGGATACTCTTTACCGTCGGGGAATTGACTCTATTTTTCGACATTGTCTAACGTTCGACGAAGCCGAGAAAGCTCTGAATGACTGCCATTCCGGAGCATGTGGTGTTCATATGTCTGGGTATGCTACTGCCCAGAAGATCTTACACGCAGGGTATTTTTGGCCTTCTTTGTTTAATGACTGCATTATTGTCATTCAGAAATTCCATGCCTACCAGACCTACAATCAGAAAATTCGGTCCCATCCTGCTCCTCTTCATCCTGTGGTCTCAGTTGGTCCCTTTGCAAAATGGGGCATCGATTTCATGACATGTCACCCTCACTCGGCCGAGAGGCATGGTTACATCATTGTAGCTGTTGATTACTTTACAAAATGGACCGAAGCGATGCCGACATTTGAAAACATTGGAAAGACCACAACCTTGTTTCTTTTTAATCACGTCATAGCTCGTTTTGGTGTTCCTCAAGCTATCGTCACTGATCACGGTAACCACTTTAGGAATTTTATGATGTTTGAACTTACTGACAAGTTGGGTCTTCGCCATGATAACTCAACGCCCTATTATCCACAAACCAATGGTCAAGTTGAAGCGATTAACAAAGTTCTCATAACTATGCTTCAACGAATGATAGGGATTCATAAAACAAGTTGGCACACAATGTTGTTTTCGGCATTGTGGGCGTACCGGACATCTGTCAAGTCCGATACTGGGTTTACGCCTTTTCGGTTAGTCTATGGTGTGGAAGCCATTCTTCCTATAGAATGTGAGATACCCTCTCTGAAGCTAGCTATTGAACTCCTACCCAACACTTTTGTTGAAGAAGAGCGTCTATTGTATCTTATGCGATTAGAGGAAACTCGATGTGACGCCACTCTAGTAATAGAAGCCCAGAAGAAACGTGTCAAGGCCCAATATGACAAGCATGTCAAGCCTCGCATTTTCTCCGAAGGTGATCTTGTTCTTCTCTATGAACAGGATAGAGATGTGTTAGGAGCTGGGAAATTCGAACCCATGTGGCGAGGTCCTTATATTGTTCGTCGAGTTTTGGAAAAATGAGCATATGAGTTGGTAGATTACGATGGTATCCCTTTGAGTGAACCTAGGAATGGGTTGTACTTGAAGAAGTACTATGCATAAATCATCTGTGCACAAGTACTTGTATTTTAATGTATCATACTTTTTTGTGTGTTACTATAGCTTTATTTTGTTGTTATCTGGTCTCTGCCCTTATGTGACGTTGTGTTTGATTTCCAGATGTCGGAGTCTTCACTACCCTATATTGGCTTCGCTGATGGCGCTAGTCGTAGTACTCAAAACCTTGCTTCTGCTGCATGGGCAATCTATGCCCCAACAAACGAACTTGTATCTTTACGAGGTGTGTGCCTCGGCCGTGCGACCAACAACATTGTAGAGTATAGCGTCGTTATTGAATTATTGGTTGATTCTATCTTGCTCGGAATTCGTCATGTGGTTGTGCAACTTGACTCGTAGCTTATAGTACTACAGTTAAGTAATATCTACTCTATTCGAAGTCCTACTTTGTTACGGGTGTATTTGCGAATTCGCCTCTTGGAACGTTATTTTGATCACATTGAATATCAACATATTCCTAGATGTCTAAATACATTAACAGATGCATTGGCTAATTATGTATTGGACAGACATTTGAATCATTTATAAATCAAACACATCAAAATTCACACAATATAAAGTAAACCGGTAGAAGTCATCTGTATATATAACGATCAAAAGAGTTTTTTACAAAAAGTTTGTCCGAAGACCAAAATGTCAAAAACTGAAGCTCATAGCTTCTACAAAGTGACGTCATGGATGACGTTCACGGTAACACACGACTTCCCTAGCAACTCTACGGAGCAGTCGACTCATAGATGTTGATACCCCTATAGTATGATGTTGATCACGTCGTGGAACCTCTTCCAGAGTCATGTCTGGAATGTCTGCAGTTAGACCCTCTAGATTTTGTTCCACCACTTGATAATCCTCAGCATACTGTGGCGCTGCCGCTACCTCTCCTCGTCGCTGGATGGGAGAAGTGCCAGGAGGTCTGTAAGGTCCAACATCTGTGTTATCAACAAACGATTTTGTGTTAGTCTTTGGACGAACTTATAAAACAAAAATATTTGAATATGATTAAAATTCACAAAAACATTTAAAAAGAGAAAATGTGTGTACTTCTTACCAAGGTACCCCCACTGAGCATCCTCTGGCAGTGCTAAATCCGGGTCTCCTCGGAAATCCAAGTCGGCATAAGCATAGTCGTCCACCATCAACAACTGTGGTTGAAGCCAGTCAAAGAAAGTATCATCATACTTGATGATCGGTCCTGCTACGTGCCGGTCCATAAGCCAACACCATCTCAACATCCTTGGATCCCTGGGACCTGGTATATTCCATTCAACCTGCAACCTCAGTAATGGGGCCCTCTCGAGGAAGAAGGACACCAAAAAAATCCATACCCGAATTGCTTCAGGTTTCCGCGTCTGCACTTGGTCAATTGCTTTTTTATACTGCGAAGCACAACATCTTCCCAATTGAACACTCGAGGCTCAGTACACTCAATAGCATACTGGAAGTAACTCTGTAACGCCATGTGAGGAGAATAAATTCCATCCATCCGCGCTATGGTGAATAGGATAGTATGGAGGATCAAATCTCGTACCCCCCAGATAGCTACTTTTCCTTTCTTTCTCTCAGTCTCGGGAACGCAGTGTATATGGAAATACTCACTCATCTGTAGCCCACCACCTCTGCTACCGGTCAGGCTCACATAGTACTCCCACCGAGACAATCCGATCAAAAAGTAAATGTCCTCAATGTCTAAGGATAGTGTGTGGACCCCCACCTGAAATACCTGTTGATCAGGGTCCCACATGCGCACTAGGTACTCTAATAGTCTGACTTGGGCCCTCATGCCCGGGATGCGAAAGTACTTCAAGAGCCCACAGTCTCTCAAAGAAGCTATAGTGGGTGGATGATTTTCGGCCATTTCATTGTCTTCTTCATGTTCCCTTTCGTGCCATTCAAGCACCATGTTGATGGCCAAATATCTGCATAAGAGACACAACAAGAAGATTAAAAACTGTTTTCATGAATTCATTCTCTTTTATTGGCTAAATTTTAAAAACTTTTTTGAGATTTGAGGTTCTCGCAGGTGCCCTGTGTGCACAGTGCGAGAAACTCACAGGTGGCCTTAGGCTCACCTGCGAGAATACATCATTCTCGCAGGCCCCGTATAGCCTGCCTGCGAGAATGGCAGCGCGCATGTAGGGCTTGGAAAATCAAATAAGAAATGAATTTTTAACCAATGGAATTGCAAATTTAAACCATGAAAATGTTAAGGACAAAGAGCCTACCTCACTGTCACTGACGGCTCGCTGAATGGACGATCGTAGCTCCCGCAATCTGACGTCGAACTCTGAGGGTAAAAGAGGGGTTTTTTGAAGCTCAAATAGTGGAAAGGAAAAAATGATGTGGTAAAAAGAGTATTTACTCCTTTTTATTTACTTTTACTATGTCATTTGGTTTTTTATGCTTATTTATATATTAAACCCTAATCCCTAATGTCATGTTGAGTGAACCTTTTGTAGGCATAACAACTTTAATGGTCAAGTATTGGGATATGGACATATTTTTCTTTGTCATCACGTGTTTTTGATTGTTTTTTTATGGTTTTTATATAAAAACCTCGAGCGTGGTCTTTGTCCGTTCTTGCGCTCGTAAATACATGAGAACGCGATTGAGCATACTTTTATCACTTTTTCGAGCTCAACAAGGTTATACGAAAAATGAACCCCCCTGGAGTCCTCTTTAAGCTCTTTTCAGATTCTCTAAACATGAAAAGATCGCTGAGCGACCTTTCTATTTTCACGCTCGATAAAGTATTTGAAGTAAGCGTCTGGTGAGCGATAATTTATCTCTTTTTCGGTCTCGTCCAGGCTATTTTAGGAAAAAAGAACTGAGAGAGTTCTCTTTTAAGTGTTTTTCCAAACTCTATAATCATGAAAAACCTTCGAGTTTTCTATCTTTGGACTCGTTAAACAAACATTGACAGACCCGTGATGGGATCGAACCACTCCTTCTTAGGGTTCGTTAAACATACTTCGAGAGACTCGTTCGAAGGATGAGCTTATATCAACAAGCATATGTTATCCTCCTCAAGCTTGCGTAAAAATAAAGAGGTACTCGCCAGAAATGGTGGGGGAAAATTTGGGAAAAGGATATGTCTTCATCTTCGTATTAATTGGCAGTAAGTGTCGCTCTTGAACATGACACCCCCTATTCATCATTTGAAGTCGGTTTGGGAAATTCATTTGTCTCTCTTTCGATTTACTATAATGTTATTCCCTCTATCGTCTTTGATTCAATGTTGCCAAATCATTGGTCATGTCATTCATATGTTCAAGAGAAGTCCATTTGAAACATATATTGAGTCGGCCATCTGCAGTTATCCATTCTCTCTGTGTCGGCCTTCCCTATGTCCAGTCCAATTCGCATCATACTCTGTTTCACCTTCAAAATCTGTTACTCATTTCGTGTCATTGATGAGGGATACATCAAGGCCCTCCTGTGACGATTTTTGTTCCATCGACTTCAGCTCATTATCCAGAATCAAGACTTAGAAATTATTTAGTACCTTGGAGCTTGCATGCCTCAATGGAAGGTTTCCTCGCTTTCGACAGTGGGTTTACATCATTGACCCCTGATCGAAAGATTCCATTGGATGTTTGACTTCAACTCATTCATTCACACTTGATGGATTGTACTATGGTACCTTGGGAGTCATTGACATCAATGGTGATTTCCCTCGCACTTGTTAATGGTTTCATCAATGACCGGTAATCAAGTGGTTTCTACCATGTTCAAATTCAACACATGTAATTACATGGTTAGATTTGTACTTTGGGCGACAAGATTGAAGAACCTGGATATCATCTTTGTGATCCAGGTTGCAATGAAGTATGTATAATTTGCGAAATCCACTGTGTATGTCTCATGGCTATGTCGTCTTGATTTGAAATTTCTCGTATAGATCCACAGTGTATTCTGATGGCTATGCTATATTTTGACGGTATGGATCCACAGTGTATGATTGGTGGCCATGACCCATGTCTATAATGTCATCAATCTGTGATCTGAATATGGGAATGCCTACCTCAGAATTGGTATATATGATATTCTACAAATGCTTGGTTGTTCGCAGGTTTCCGATTAGGTGTGCTCCTGGTTCTCGACACACACATATAGCTTACAAAGTCTTTCGGCTGTCACTAGTTCCAACCTCATACTTTGGGGGGAATTCTGTTACCCATGATTTTGGTCATCATGATGATGTATTGATGATGGTGTACTCAAGCTCTTCATAAGAACTTTCTCCTGAGAAAAGTTACTTTCTTCTCTTTCCAGAAATCTCATTTTTGAAGAAGGTTCGCAGGCTGCTAGTATATTTGCCTACGATAATGCCTGATTCTCGCAGGCTTCCTTAAGCCAGGGTGCGAGAAGTTTGCACTGTGTTGAACTGTTAGGGTACGAACTCTTCCTAAAGCAAGGAAAAAGATGAATTCTCGATGCTTCTAGAAGGGAATCTTCTAGAAGGATGAGATGGCATTTGAATGGTTATCCTAGTACTGGATTCCCTGATATTTTGGGATCATTCTTATCCAAGTAACTAATTCATTCTCTCCTATATATTGAGGGAATTCTCATGGAAAAGGTTAAGCAAGATTCATTGGGGAATTGGTGAAAGAATTGTGTGAAGGACTGAAGCTTGAACAACAGCTTGGGGACTACATCAGGTCTATCAAGGGGATTTGATCTTCTTCATGCAAGGATTGAGCAAGTGTGTGTGTCAGAGCCAGGAGCCATCGAAAGGAAGGTTGCGACATCAAGGCTCAGGTTGTAATCTTTACTTTCCATTAATATGATACAATGGCATGTCACTTTCCCATAAAGCTATTTCTACTTTATTATATAATTCCTTGATCATATACATAGATTAACTATTGAATATATTGATTTGTCTTCACTTCGATTGGTTTTTGTTGTCTTGGTCTTGACTACACGAGAGAATTGGAGTGAAGCGGGAGAAACAAAGACCATAGGAAGGGATAATAAGGTATGTTATTTGTTCTTGCCTCCTATTTAATTCAATAGTCAAAATCTAGGGAAATAGTCATGTCCTGTCTTGCTTTGCTCTAGATCCAGGTGGATCTAGGGAGATCGATTAGTGTTCGCACCTATAGATTTATCCAATAACAATAGCTTCGTGGTCATGTGGAGGAAGGATACAAGATGAGCTGAGGGATCGTTGAGCCCCTTTCAGAGTTCGGGATTTGGAGAGTCAGGAGTTGCTCACACGCCAATACTCCCGAGGTCATGAAACGTGACGCGCTCTTTGTGGGATAAGCCAGTGGTCACGGGTAGTGGTCACATAGGGAAGGAGCTTGCGCTCATTGCTTATTGGCGCAGGGATGAGTTCGCATTTGGACCTATTACGCCATTAGAGGGGCTACGTTTGTTATAGTTGCTAAAGAACAGAGCTCAGAGATCTGAATCAAGAGATCTTGCACTCAGATAGTCAGATCCAGCCAAATCGAAGTCAAAGAAGTGGTTTACACCACGTTTTTCGGTCCGAAGTCACTGAGAGAACTTTACAGACCTAGTTTTACACGCAGGAAACAAGTAAGCACGCAAATATTTAAACAATTCTTTGCATTCAATTTTTTTTTTCTTCAAAGATGGCCACCTCGAGCAATTTAGGACCAACTCAAGGATCAATTCTTCTTGGCAAGAATTATGAGTTTTGGTCTCTTCGAATGAGATCCTTCTTGCAATCACAAGAGTGTTGGGATCCAGTGGATCTTGGATGTGTGGAACTAGATCCAACAGACCTTGTTGCCATGACCAACCAACAAAGAACTGTTGAGGCAACACAAAGAAACAGAGAGAATAAAGCCAAATTCTAGATTCAAAATTCCATGGATGACTCGATTTTATCCAAAATCACAGGCACTGTTACTTCAAAACAGGCACGGGACATCCTTAAATCAGCCTACCAAGGAAATGACAGGGTCAAAACAGTCAAACTGTAGACCTTGAGGACATAATTCAAGACTTTAAGAATGACAGAGTCTGAAAATGTTGATCAGTTTATAACCAGAGTCATGGGAATCGTAAACCGGATCAGATTAACTAGTGAAGCCATCCCTGATCAACGAATTATTGAGAAAATCCTCAGAAGTTTACCAAATAAATTTGAAATGGTCATTACAACAATCCTTGAATCCAAGAATCTATCAAATTTGTCAACAAATGAACTAATGGGCTTTCTCTTGACACATGAGACCATACTGCATCTCATAGATGAGTCAATCGCCAATGCCTTCAAAACTCAATTCTTCTTCAGCAAAGGGAGAGGCAAAGGAATACAAAGAGGTCACCAAGGAAGAGGGAGCAGTCAAAGTAACCCTCACTCAAGTGGAGGTCACAGACAATAGAACCTAAATCAAAATTTCCAAGGTCACAGACAACAAAACCAGAATCAGAATTTCCAGCCTCAAATAGGCAGAGGGAGATGATCAAATGAAAAATCAAGCATACAATTCTATTACGGAAAAAAATTATGGGCACTATGAATCTAAATGCAGGAAGAAGAAAGAAAATCATCCCTCAGGCAGAGCACATATCTCACATCATGAAGGAGAAAACTCAGAAGTTGTGTTTCTCTCATGCCACAAGACTGAAGAACAACATAAAGATCTCTAGTTGTTGGATAGTGGATGCAGCAATCACATGACAGGTAACAAAGATTTACTTTCATGCATTGATTCTTCAATTTCCTCTGATATTACACTTGGAAATGATTCCTTAGTCAATGTTCAAGGAAAAGGAATTGTACCTATTCTTACTAAACAAAATGTAAAGAAAGACATAAACAATGTCTATCATGTTCCATATCTGAAACATAATCTGTTAAGTGTAGGACAACTCATTGAACATAACTATAAGGTACTTTTTGAAGGAGCATCATGTAGGATATTTGATAAAACCCCCAACAGAAAATTGATTTCTGAAATCCACATGACTCAGAATAGGATGTTTCCCCTGACCCTCAGAACTGCAAATATGATCAAATCATATGCACAAAGTGCATCCACCCCAAATGAAACCTTAGTTTTGCATACAAGATTTAGACATCTACCCTTTCAGAGTCTAAGTCTTCTACAGAAGCACTCCATGGTCAAAGGTCTCCCTATCTTCAAAGAGCAAAATCCCCCATGTGAGTCTTGCATACTTGGAAAACATAAGAGAACTAGTTTTCCATAGTCCTCCACTTAAGCCAAACAACACCTCGAACTCGTTCACACTGACCTATGTGGACCAATGAAAACAGAGTCAATAGGTGGTATCTTTTATTTTCTAACGTTTATTGATGACTTTAGTAGGAAAATTTGAATCTATTTTCTTAGACACAAGTCTAAAAATTTTGCAAAATTCAAAGAATTCAAAGCAGAAGTTGAAAAACAAAGTGGCAAATATATAAAATCCCTCAGGTTATATGGAGGAGGAGAATACAACTCCAAAGAATTTGTAAATTTCTGCAAATCACAAGGCATTATCATGCGAACTACAACCAGGTATACTCCACAACAGAATGGAGTGGATGAAAGGAAGAATTAGACAATAATGAACATGGAAAGAAGCCCACTCAAAGAGAAATGTCTGTCATATACATTTTGGGCTAAAGAAGTAGCATGCTCAGTCTATCTCCTGAATAGATCTCCCACCACCAGTCTCAAGATGAAGGTCCCTCAAGAAGCATGGAGTGGGACAAAGCTAAATGTTGCACATCTCAGGACATTTGGATGCATATCATATGCTCACATACCTTCCGAATTAAGGAAAAAATTGATAATAGAAGTGAGAAATGCATCTTTACTGGATAAAGTGAAACATCAAAAGCTTACCGGCTTTACAATCCAATCTCAAAGAAACTAATTCTCAGCAGAGATGTAAAATTTTTGGAAAATCAACTCTGGAACGAATCTGAAAAACAACAAATGGACAGTCAAAATCCATTGCTGCTCAGTCCTGAAAACAAAGAAAATACAGGACATCCAATACCTCAACCTGCTCTTCCAAGATTGCAGGTACAAGGACAATCTGAAAACTCTCAGGATAAATCAACTTCCAACATAGATTCATCCTCTAAACTTCCAAATTAGAGAACTCGAAGTTTGAGAGAAATCCATTAGCAATTGGATGACATTGAACAACACAATCTTTTTGCGTTAATGTCATGTCAACCTACATCTTTTAAAGAGGCAGCTAAGGAGCCACATCGGGTTCAAGCCATGAACCAAGATATTGACTCCATTGAGAAGAACAAGACATGGGATCTTATTGATCTGCCCAAACACAAGAAAAGTATTGGTGTCAAGTGGGTTTACAAAACTAAGCTAAATGAAAAAGGGAAAATCAAAAATCACAAGGAAAGACTTGTTGCTAAAAGATTCTCACAACAACCAGGTACTAATTATGGTGAAAATTTTTCTCGAGTAGAAAGATTGGACACTGTAAGGACTCTCTTAGCCATAACATAACACAAATGGAAAGTATACCATACGGATGTCAAGGCATCTTTCCTGAATGGTTTCTTAGAAGAAGAGGTCTATGTGGATCAACCCCTTGGATTTGAAGTCAAAGAGCATCCAACCAAAGTATATCGGTTGAAGAAAGCCCTGTATAGCTTAAAGAAAGCTCCAAGAGCTTGGTACAACAGAATTGACACTTACCTGATCAAAAGTGGTTTCAGCAGAAGACAAAATGAGCCAACTTTATACACCAAAACAAATCAGCACTGTAACATTCTGATTGTATGTTTATATGTTGATGACATGATATATACTAGAAATCTTGAGTGAACCAGTTTTAAACATGCCATGCAATCTGAGTTCGAGATGACAGATCTTGACATAATGAAATATTTTTTGGGAATTGAGGTTGATCAATCAACTAAAGGCCTTTTTGTCTGTCAACAAAAGTATGCAACAAACATCATCAAAAGATTCTGCATGGAAAACTGCAATCCAACAGAAACTCCTATACCCCTAGGCACAAAATTGAGCAAGAAAGATGAAGGACCTAGAGTGGACCCTACCCTGTACAAAATTTTAGTAGGCAGTTTGTTGTATCTTACAACAACTAGGCCTGATATTATGTATGCAGCCAACCTTCTTTCTAGGTTTATGGAATCCCCCAAAGATTCTCACTGGAAGATGGTGAAAAGGATTCTGAGATATGTTGCAGGAACTCTCAATTTTGGCTTATGGTACACTCAGTCTGATGATAATCATCTCTCTGGTTACACAGACAACGGTTTTGCAAGCAGCCTAGATGACAGAAAAAACACCTCAGGACATGCTTTTCACCTGGGCGTGAACCTGATTTCATGGGCATCAAAGAAGCAATCAATTGTATCCATATCTTCTACAGAGGCAAAGTATGTCACTGCTACCTCAGCTTCCTATCAAGTTGTGTGACTGAGAAGAATATTGAATGATATGTCACATACAGAAAATGAGCCAACTCCTATCTTTTGTGACAATACCTCAACAATTGCCCTATCCAAAAATCATGTGTTTCACAAGAAAAGCAAACATATTGACACTCGTTTTCACTTCATACGCGAGATATTCAATAATGGTGACATTGCACTTCAATTATGTGGCTCACAAGATCAACTCGTAGATATTTTTACAAAGCCACTAGGAAAATCCGTTTTTGATTTTCAGAGACTGTACTTGGGCATTATCAGTGCTGATGTTTGTAATTGTTGAGTGTAAGAGAAGGTGTTAAATATAATGTAACCTCAATAGTCTCACTGTACATTGCTAGCTGTCCTAGCTAGTTGTATTATCATTTCTTGATGTTCTTGATTTGCTTGAGCCTATTTAGCTCATCTCTTTTACCTTTTCTCATGTACTCTTTTTCTCATATACTCAATACACTGAATACTATTTTCTTCTCTGCTCTTTCTCTGTATTCTCTGCTTCTCATTTTATCTCTGTAAAGTTCTTCAAATATCTGTAATCATTTCGTTTTTCTCATTATTGAATCTTGCTCGCTTCCAAAAATTACATTTGTAAATTCATTTGTCCTTCATATTTTAACCAAGACTCTGAAAGTAGAAAGCCATTGTGAAAGGAAAATATTATAATCGTGAGCACTCTACTATAAAGTATCTTTCTCAAGATGAAGAAGAGAATTTTACCGTATCACCCTTGTCGGAGCTTTATGAGAATGCAACCATCTCAAGAAGGCTATGAAACGATAAGAACTACATTTTTTATTGTTGCTCTTGCGTAATAAAAGCAACCTAAAAGAAGGCTATGAAACGATAAGAACTACATTTTTTTATTATTGTCCTAAAAGAATCACATAAAATTGAGATGTGTTGGAGAACTTTATTTATAATCCTAATTTGTGATCAAAACGGTGGAAGGAAACTACCCAAAACTTATTATTAGAAAAATCATGTAGGCTATAAATTTAATGATAAAATATTTCATTTTAACATAATATTTTGGCCAGGCCTTTATTATTTGATTCTTAGACAAAGAAATCAAAACTTTGTAAAATCGTTTGTCTAGATGCTATAATGCAATTTTGAAGCTTAGAGAGACTTGGCACTTTCACTTTGCAGTGATGTTGGATCCCATTCTCATTACTTTATCCTAATCCCACTATGCCACTTAATCCCACTATGCCACTTACAGAGTCTAGATGGTGGACCAAATTGTTGACTTCAAGAGATAAGACATTACTATTCCATATAGTTGTATCCCACTCCCCTTTAATAAAATTAAAATCGTTGTATGAAAATTAAAAAGT
>ML808145.1:150272-163487 GCA_009831015.1 Picea engelmannii | reverse complement strand
TATATTTTGTAATTACATGTATTATCGACTAGAAGCAATTGAATCATGTATTGGCTTCAATCCATTCATTTTAAAATGGCCATAATTGATAGAACCACCCATCAAACGTTATAAAACAAGCACCAAGCAGCCAGCCAAAAGGACGAGAAATTAATGAGAGGTATGCTAAGAGTTGAGTGAGGTTCATTCTTTTAATCATTCATCCTCCATTCATTTTCAATCATGGATTTGATGATCTGTTGATAGCAGAGGTGACTTGCGAAGTGGCAGGAGAAACGAAGCAATGTTGATTTCTAATGGTGTCCTCGAGGTAACTTGTTTATTTGCTATAGTTTGTTGTATAATAGTCTGAGTTATATCAACACTAATCAATTTTCTTATATGTAGATTGTACCTTGTGCTTCACAGTAATTATTTCATTCAATGTCTGACTTAGTCTTTCTTCATCTTCTTTTTGTGCTTGGCTATTCTATGTATAATTCTAAATTCCATCTAAAATAGTTAGAGTCACTTCTAGTCCAAATTCTCGCATGAATTCAAAAGCATCAAAAAAATGTATGAGTGTATGGGGTTATATACAAATAAAAGATCAAACTTCAACCTTGGAATAATTCATTTTCTTGTTATTGTTTTATTCTATTTTTGCAGTATTCAAAACATAAAAATACAAAATAATGTTAATATATTTAATTTTCTTTAAATAGATTTCAATGCAAATAATTGATTTCCTTTGTTTTAATTCCATTCAACTTTTGGTTTACTAATTACAATTTTTAAACGAAAACATAACTTATTTCACTTTGTTCGTTAGACTCTACGGTAGTTCTTGTAATCACTAACTTAATTAATTTAAGTTTGTTTATTTTTCTTTTTAAAAATTTGTATGTTTGCACTTGCACTTTTAATTATGCACTTACTTCCGATTTAATTTGTATTTCATACACAAAAGCAAAAGTATAAAAATTATAAAGTTATAAAATATATAAAAAATAATAATATTTGTAAAATTATAAAAAGAGATTTATGATTAGAATCTTGGGTTTTAGGGTCTAATGTGCTTTCTTTTCGGGGCTTTAAACTCGGGGTAACATTCCTGCCTCTTTCCGTCTAGTTTCACGGGAGGTTGAGATGTTGGTATTGAAACTTTACAGTTTTGGTATCAACATATAGCAATTATTTTTCATTGTTGCCTTGTCTTTTCTAAGGGATTTAAATAGTTCTCTTTTGTCAAAGTATGTTATTTACCTTGTGCTCATCAATGATATGGGTCAATCAGAAAGACTGATGATTTATATCATATCTTCCTCACAAATTCATCATCATCCAGACTAATTAAGTGGAGTAAGAACCCCTAAATGTTCACATCTCTATTGTTGACAACCTATTGAAAGTTTTTGAAAAATCGTCAACGAGAATTTTTAATTTTGCAACACGTCATATAGAAATTAATTAGGCAAAGTAAGGACCACTCAAGTCCACATTCTATGCTATTGATTTAATTTTGTTCAAGTATTGCAATCTTTATTTACCCTTGTATCACACATTTTATTTCCTCACAAGAAGCACACATGTGAAGGACCTAAAGAGTCCTCTTTTCTCGAGTATGCACTTCACCTTGCCTTGGTGAATCGGAAAGATTAAAGAGTTCTGAAATAGCTCCTTCAACACACCTTAATAAAACATAAATTGGATCATGGCCCCAATTTGAGCCCTTAAAAACAACTCTACTAATCAACACATTTAATTCCTCCTTTGTGAGGTCACAAAATAATTAATAGTGTTGGGTAAGATTTGAGGGATAGGAATCCAAATAAATTCTTATTATTTCTCATAAGAAACATAGAAGTTGTCTCGGGGAGCTTTACAATCCTTCCCCTCAAGTGTGTAGAAAACCAAGGCAAGGAGGTACCTTGTGGGGTCATATGTTGAGGTCCAATTGTTGTTGTGACTCTCTTTGAGCCACTAAAATTTTATTTGACTCTCGCATGTGACTACTCGAAGCTAAGAGTCCCTTTCTCACACTTGACGAAGGTAACCTAGTGGCCAAAACATAGGATTTCCACACAAGTGGAATTTTTGGGATTCTTTTACACCTAAGGTAGATAGTGTTGGTTGTTGGGAAGTGTCACCAGTTCCATCGGGGCATACCACCAATACCCTGCACTATAAATGACTCATTCATACCTTCACTAGTAATCTTTGGTGGATTTAGATCCCATTGTTGAGAGCTCTTGGAAGGCCGAGTGTTTTCTTTTAGGGGAAGGACATTAGGTCTCATAGGAAAAGTGTGTTTTTTATTTTTTCAAACCCTCATGTGAAATCCCTCCTATCAAAACACATATTGCTTTAAAGTAAAATATAGATATAGTTGCATCACTAGATCAATGTTTCATTTTGATTCATACATTTTCTTTGACTAGGCCATTGACTAAAGAAACACAAGTTAACAACCATCCACTTGAAGTTCACACACAACCTACAATTTAGGAACCATAGTAGACCCTTTGGCACTCCATTTTTCCTTGCACTTGCAAGGGCTTCCCTCAATATTGTGAGACGTTCTTAGTCTTTCTGCTTCACTAGTTCGATTAACCCCACTGCATTCACTTTTGAGTGTTGCATTGTTTGGCTTAGCTCTACTCAATTCATCCTTTTTAGGCTCAAACGCTCATAACAACCCTCTTGGAAGCTCTTCCTTGGTAGTATCTAGCTCCCAATAGTTAGTCCTAGTGGCAGGTGTTTTAACATAACCTCCTCATACATCCAACCCTCTATATATGGTTGTGCTCAATCTCCCAAATTCAACAAAGCTCACTAATGATCCCATTCTACATGACCTAGCTTGGCCACCCATGTCCACCAAGCTACCCTCATAATTCCAAAATTTGAGGGAAATCTGGGTGAAGACCCAGCTAACTACATCATGACATTCCATCTTTGGCACTCTTCCAACAACATCATGGATGATTTTATCCAGTTATGATTGTTCCAAACAACTCATACTAGGCCATCAAAAAATGGTACATTAATGAAACAATAGAATCACATGCCAATTTCACATCTCTCCTGAATGCATTTTTTACTTTCTTACAATTACTATTTGGTCGTGACACTCGTTTGGAAATTCTTACTGATTTTTGACAAAGCACTTCCACACACATTGCAGATCATATCCACGGGTTATGTTGGTGAAGCTTATTGTGAAAAATTGAGGTGAAGGAGAATCTTCTCCTGGATTGGTTCTTGAAATCCCTTTTTCCATTGATTTCCAAAAACAGGGCCAAAACCATGCCCAAGACCGAGGATGAGGCCATCCTTAAAGTCCAACACTTTGATTTGATCTATGCTTAGTCTATGAACATATACACATTCATCCCCAATGTCTCTGACCTTCAACATTTTGAACGATAAAATCTAGGGGCCTCCCATTCCATGGATGGGCTGATTGGGTCCATGACCCACTTCAACCAACCTTAAGGACCCCTATGCCTATATGGAACTAGCCATTATGAGATCCATTATCGTAGAACCCCCACACATTAGAATATTGTTGGAACATCATATGCACCCAACAATATGTCACACAACCCTCCTTCCCAAATGCAAGGTGGAAACAACCCACCGCATCTAGGGACTAGCATGCCCTCCATGAAAATGCATGCTTCCCCACACATACATGTGTCCTTTGTAAGATCCCCAAGTGGATATATGAGGAATTTTTTAGTTTTAATGTTTTTCTAGTCGAAGGGTTTTGTCAAACAATTCACACCTATAACTTATTGAGCTTGTGTTTGGGTTTGTTGTTTGGTTTGATAGAACAAATAGTTTCCAATGATACACTTGAGATTTAAACAACAATAAAACACAAAGAAACAACAACAAGAATAGCCACAAAACTCAGATCTGTATTTTATTTAATATATAAGTTGACCTCAGTACAAGAGAAGAGCATATTTGGAAACAAATATAGAAAATGGAAGATGTGGCTAATAGAACCTCCAAGATACAATATAAGAGGAATATTGGCTTCCTTCAAGCCTCCACTAGTTCCATACAGAAGATCTATAAGATCAATCTCTTTCCCTTCTGCGAACTACCAAGTCTTTTGGCTGAGTTGCGCCCCTCTCTGGCTGGAATTTCCCTTGGAATTTCAACCTCACTAGATCTGGCCTACAAACCCCAAAATAATAATGATTTCCTGAAGAACAAGGGATGACTATCACATATGATGGATTTCCTTGGTTGTTGCTGCAGTTCCAACCTCCAAAGCACTGGCTCTTTATGGCCAAGTGTGCTACTCTTCAGTAAACAGGCCCAAATCTAAGAATAAATAGATATGGAGAGAGAAAATCTCAAAGAATGTCAAGTAAGGTCACTCCAGGGATGGCCAATGCCTCCAATTCCTTATCTCCTCAAGATCCAACTCCCATAAGCCAAATCGAACTCCTTCCTCTTGGACAGTGTGCCCCTCTCTACAGAAACCCCTGAATGGTGTGTCCTTCTTCACAATTGATAATTAAAATGATTATGGACCCGATAGAATGGTGAGAGTGGAATCGTTCACCCCTTGGCCAAGCTTGGACCAGGAAAGGAGTGATATTTCACCTCCAAGTTGATCTCTAGGATTTGTTTAGCCAAAACCCTCAAAACACTCAAGTTTCCAGAGCTCAATTTGAAAATAGAAAATGATCGTCAACATTATGAGAGAGTATGAGCCCCTATCTCTCTTTTATACCTTGTTTTACCTTATTCCCTTCAAGTGAATTTTAATTCATCTTTAATATTTTCTCAATAAATCACTTTATTAATTTAATGAACCTTTTCACTCCAAAAAGTGATTAATTCGCCTTTATGACGTCTCTGGCCACTAAAGGTTGTTTTTCATCATCCCATCCTATAGATATTTTTTCCCAGGTTCCAACGAGTTATTGCACTAAGGTATTTCTCCAAGAAACAAACTCCATGTAGTACCTTTAGTATAATTAATCAAAATATGCCCATTAATAACCTCATTTTATAGAAATCGTCGGAATGCAATAGAACCAAGAACTAGTTGTGAGGAAATGATCTTGATGATGAATAATGGTAAATAAACTAAGTTGGGCCCCATAAAACTCTTCCAAACTTCATGGGCTCACTGATGACCTGGTCTCACCCCTCTAACCTAGCTAACTCAAACCTCATGAAGTAACTCTAACTGCATAATAAGGGAATCTGAAAATGGGGACATTACAGTCATCCCTTCCCATAGATTGCATGTCCTCAAGCAATGCCACCTCAACCATACAACTAGAAAGATGCACCAAACAGAAACTGGGAGTGATTCTTGGGTCCCAAACCAATCTGCAAGAAGTGAAGCACCCTCTACTCAAAGCATTGTCTTGCAAGGTACTAGCACGAGCGACCTTCTGAATACAATCGGTAAGTACAAAAATTATATACTGCAAAAACTCGATCAATCCTCAGTAATTTATCCTCCAGAAAACCAAACCCATGCACTCCAGTAGTAAAATCCTGAAATTAGAACATGCTCTCCTTTGTATCAATCGCCAAACTGTCAACCCATGAAATCCCAGGAGTAAAATCATGAAAATCAAAACCGACTCTCTCATCTCTAACATTAGCTAAACTATCCAACAATGTAATCCGAGGGTCCCAAACTAATCCTAGAAAGGAACCACCATGATGACATTGCACCACTATGATCGTCATTGTTGGACCAACGTGCCCAGTTTGCATCCTCCTCTCTTGGAACCCCAAGCTGAAATCATTGAAGGGACTAAAGCCACTATCCTGAACCATCCCCTGCAAAGGTGTCTCTGTGAATTCTAAGTCTACAAATCAACTTCCAGCCTCGATCCTCGGTACCAGAAAAGAAAGCCTATCCTACCATATAGAGTAAGTCTCAACCTCCCCTTTAGTGACATCCCAAATAAAGCAGAACAACCATTGTCACAACTTTGTCAATCATCATTATCATCTGACGCAATCTATCACTCAGATGAATGCCCGGATCCCCCCACCAAAGTGGAAGTCCACAACTCCCAAGGCCTATTGATTGTTATTGTGCCACATTGATAACTATTGGAATCCAATCGAGCCTCATCTATGATCCCTATATGCAATCAATTGATGGAAACCATATACTAGGATTCAACTCCATGTATGCTAATATGTCCTACTCCCGCCAAACAACACAGAAAAATATGTTATCCTTACTCCCAATAATGTACTCTAACAACGCCTAGAGTCTAGAAAACTTCTTGTAAAGTAGCTTTGGCATATGTGGTACCTCATGCTCATACAAGTTCCCATAAAGTCCTACCGAAGGTGTATCATCCATCGCCCTCATGATCATCTCCCTAAGTGTGGCCTCGGGGACTAAATGTGTGTCACCTTTATAGTAGATCATGTCATCCCTCAATCTATCCCTGTCATCATGTGCACCGATCACATGCCCTAAATAAGAACTCCCCGGTGTGTCTCTAATGCCCCATGTCTCATCTAATTATCTCAAAGGATCCTCCCATGTCATGGTGTATATACTGAGAGCATCAAAGAACAACAACAAAAACCTCTGCAACTATAGGAAAATCTGGTAAGTGGTAGGTGTGTTGGTCAATCCCAAGGGCATGACCAAAAACTCATAAGGATACCTAAGAATAGTCTCATGAATATCCTTCTCATTGGACCTGCCCTAGTGATATTCCAATCGAAGATCAATCTTTGAGGAGTGTATTGCTCCATGGAACTCATCACTATGCGCTAATGGATTATTTGAATAGTCACCCAGACTACACGCTACTGCCATACCATCGTATGCCTCCAAAGGAGTCTCCTCGCACATATGGTAAACCATACTCTCTCCATAATCACAAACACTATTGTTGTTGAGAGTATGGCCTCTAGAGTCCACGTACTACCTCAAAAGATCAGATCATCCTCCTTTGGACCATCCGTGCTCCATCAAGTGAGAGTATGACTCTCCCCTGAACTCCATTGTCTCCCACTCTGTATCATTGTACCCCTCTGCATAACACTGCATATTGTTGTATACCACTGCATATCATTCTATATCTTGTATGGGTCATTGTATCAATCACTACACTAGTGTCAGTTGAACCTGTATCCTAAATAGATGTGTCCTCATTTGTAATATACTTGTCCCCACAATCTCTGGATGCATATACTTCTTTTTTGGCTAGTCCACTAAGTATATTCTCAACTATCTCATCAGTGACCATGACTTGAGCCTTCAATGGGATCTCCAAAAGAAGTGGCTCTTGATCCCCATAATGCAAAACATGTGCATAATTAGAAACCTATGGGTCATACCTCTTTGCAAATGCCTGCAAACTTGAATTATCTTCATGTTCAACCATCACACAAGGCTCCTCCATCAAATAATAAATTCCACTCACATCCTTACACAATATGGTTATCATATATGACTGATTGTTTGATGTGAAGGATGAGCGATGTACCCAACCCAACTCCATACAAAGTTGCTCAACTTGAATTCTTGATTCTTGAAGGGCCTTTTGCATGCTCTTCAAGGAATCATAGATAATCTCAAGTTCCTAGGTAAGTCTGTCAACTTCCTCCTCCTTTCCTTTAAGTGCATCATGGTACATATCACCAGGAATGAGAAGATGATCTCTATCGGAAAGTAGGTGTAGGTAGTTAGACTTCATTACTACCACTGCCTCTCTAAGCACTTGAAAATACACAAGGGGTGGCTCTCCTCCCAAACCATCGTGTGACCCTGAAGGTCTCCAAAAAAAAATCTGCCACGAATTGGTGTGTGTCATCAAGATGTCTCATGGTTTTCACAATTATGTCCTCACTCACCTTCAATTTCCCTGCCAAATGATGGGACTCATAGGAACAAACCTCCTCAATCAAATTTTATGATTTGTCTTCTTCCTCACACTTATCACAATCAACTCTTTCCTTTGTAAATAATTCTCGAGTAAGGATATCATCCTCCAAAGGTAACTCTTCCAACGCTAAGTACTCATCACACATATGTGTACTCACATCCAAATAGTCATAAGCATCACAACATTGATAATATGTTGACGTTGAACGGAAAATCGTATCACATGGGCTAATATCATGTCCATCACATATGGTAATTTCATTACCCTCATGGGCCAACTCTAATGGTGTATAAGAGATTGATGCCCTATCATACTCATTGCACACATACCTATCTTAAATAGGTGCATGCTCATCCAAAAGGTCAATATGTCCTTCACGCTCCTTCAATTTATGCCCTGGAATATTGGCATTTTGTTGCAGTGAGTCTAAGAAACATTGCATGTAAGGCTTGGGTGTGATTCTGCCACTCACTAGTGCCTTATTGGTTTCACCCCCAAATAGATGTTTCCCCTCTGTGTGGACCCTATGACTAGTCACTGCATGATACCTCTCTCATCCATGAGATCCACTAGCCCCATTTCTCCCTTCATTGTTTTGTGGTTCCATGTTATGTACCATCTACATGAGAAGATGTACAATCATGTCCCGCCCTGCTTCCAATGTGGTAACCAAGTGCTTTTGTCCATGTTCAATAGTTTTCAAGGCCAATTTAAGCTGATCTTGACCTCTGGATAAGCGCTCTTGTGTCTCATCCAAATGGTGATGCATTATGAGTTGTGCCTTAGCAATGGAACATTGTAGTTCATGTGTTATTCGTGCCAATTCAATTGGCGCCTTATTATCATTACCATCTCCTATTTCATGTCTTTCTCCCATCTCTATTTACGGTTCCTCGGTACCCTTATCCTTCTTATTCCTGTTGTAACCTCTCATCAGAAAATCCCCACAGGCTGGGAGGATTCAAAGATCTGACACCACTGTAAGATCCCCAAGTGGATCTATGAATAATTTTTTAGTTTTAATGTTTTTTTGGTTTAAGGCTTTTGTCAAACAATTTGCACCTGTAGCTTATTGAGCTTGTGTTTGGGTTAATTGTTTGGTTTGATAGCAAAAATAGTTTGCATGATAGACTTGATCTTTAAGCAACAATAACACACAAAGAAATAACAACAAGAATAACCACAAAACTCATATTTGTATTTTATTTCATATATAAGTTAACCTCGGTACAAGAGAAGAGCGAATCTGGAAATAGATATAGAAAATGGAAGTTGTGCTTGATAGCACCTCCAAGATACAATAGAAGAGGAATATTGGCTTCCTTCTAGTCTCAACTAGTTGCATCCAGAAGATCTAGAACATCAATCTTTTTTCCCTTCTGCTAACTTCCAAGTCTTTCGGTTGAGTTGTGCCCCTCTCTGGCTGGAATTTCCCTTGGAATTTTGACCTCACTAGATCTGGCCTCCAAACCCAAAAATAATGATGATCTCCTGAAGAATAAGGAATGGCTATCACATATGATGGATTTCCTTGGCTCTAGTTGCAGTTCCAACCTCCAAAGCACTAGATCTATATGGCCAAGTGCACCACTCTTTAGTAAACATGCCCAGATTTGAGAATAAATAGATAAGGAGAGAGAAACTCCCAAAGAATATCAAGGAAGGTTGCTCCAGGGATGGCCAATTCCTCCAACTCATGATTTCCTCGATATCCAACTCCCATAAGCCAAATAAAACTCCTTCCTCTTGGACAGTGCGCCCCTCTCTGCGGAAACCCATGTATGGTGCGCCCTTCTTCACAACTGATAGTTGAAATGATTTTGAACTGGATAGAATGGTGAGGGTGGAACCTTTCACCACCTTGGCCAAGCTTGGACTAGGAAAGGAGGGATCTTTCACCTCTGAGATGATCTATGGGGTTTGTCTAGTCAAAACCCTCAAAACAATCAAGCTATCAGAGCTTAATTTGCAAATAGAAAATTATCATCAACATTATGAGAGAATATGAGCCCCTATCTCTCTTTTATACCCATTTTTACCTTTTTTCCCTTCAAGTGACTTTTAATTCATCTTTGATATTTTCTCAATAATTCACTTTATTAATTTAATGAACCTTTTACTCCAAAAAGTGATTAATTTTCCTTTATGAATTCTTCATCCACTAAAAGTTACTTTTCATCATCCCATCCCATAGATATTTTTGCCCCAGTTCCAATGAGATATTACACTAAGGTATTTCTCCAAGAAACAAGCTCAACATAGTAACTTTAGTGTAATTAATTAAAATATGCCCATTAATAACCTTGTTTTACGGAAATCATTGAAATGCAATGGAACCAAGAACAAGTTGTGCGGAAATGATCTTGATGATGAATAATGGTAAATAAACTAAGTTGGACCCCATAAAACTCCTCCAAAACTCATGGGCTCACTCATGAACTAGTCTCAGCCCTCTGACCCAGCTGACTCAAACCTCTTGAAGTAACTCTAACCGCATAATAAGGGAATCAGAAAATGGGGACATTACACCCTCTTGAAATAGTAAAAAATGCAATGGAAGGACATTCACCTCGTATAATCAATATGGGAACCTTTCACAAAATAACCAATATTATCCATTTCCTATACCCACACAAGCCAATGCTACACCACCATAGGCTAAACAACATGTCGACATAAATTTCATTCAACCTTGACCATATCAGCAAGTTCAAGAATTTGAATAGCTAAACTTGGTTAATCCCACCAAACAACATAATAACAAGAAGAAGAAAGGAAAAAACAAACAAAGAGACAACTAGGGGTAGAAGCCAATCCCCGAACTAGAACAACAATGTTGGGGCATTGCTAATGCTGGTAGACAAAAACAAAATGTTGGTAAAATTAACAATAACTAGCATAAACAAGGGAAGAACAATAATATTCTAACCAACTTCCCTTCCACATTATGTGGCAAGTATGGTCACTATACCACCATTGCCCCCAAATTGCAAATTTCAATTGGATGAAGGAATAAATGTCTAATAAATGTCCTACTCTCCCAAAGGTGTAGAACCTTTGTAAAACCATGTTTTCCCCCATGGTTGTAATTATGCTAAGACTTCATATAATGTGATTGTGAAGCTTGTAATCATGTTGTGATTCATGAGAAACACCAAACAACTGACTAAGAGGGAAAATCCTTGAAAGTATTGGCCATGATATCACAAATGGGAATTGTTGAATCAGGATGGATGAGGTGGACTGATGAGGCGGACTAGATATGTTTCTATTAATAAATTAGGAATCTCGTTCAACATCCCAGCTTACATCTGAAAAACATTAAATGCATCTCCAACTCGCATGCTTGAGCCTGCAAGAAGCCACATGAATTGTGATGAAGGAACAAGATTGTTGGTTGAGTCAGTTAATACTGCTAACAATATTGATCTCTTGAGAAGACGAGGGGAAACTAAATAACCTGACAAAAAGGACGCCCAAAGGAATTTCCCCTTCAAGAATTCGAGCCTCGAACATAAGGTCGCGTCTAGAAGAAGCCATGATAATCCTGATGGATTGGTAGAGAAAGAGGCCAAAGGTGGGAAAACATCACCAGACGTGTAGGATTCCATAGGAGAGGTGGAGGAAAAGAAGTGGAGAGAGAGAGACACACGAGAAAAGAAGAGAACTCAAGGAGGATTAACTCGTGGTAGCGGACAGAAAGAGAAAGTGAGTAACATACTCACAAAGAGATGGTGTAATGAACAGAGGTATTCACCTGCACAAATCTGAAAGAGAAAATAAATGGAAAAGTCGTCCTTGAGGAAAATAGGAATCTTGTTCAAAGGATTAATGATCACCCTAGAACAGAGAAGACTCAGATCCATATTGTAGCTTGGTACCCACTAGAAAGAAATCAACACTGGTAAGGGAGGTTGTTGAGGGACTGTATAGCAAAGAAGGGACTCCCTATGTAGAGGAAATCCTATTGGGAGGGTACCTAATAAACCGGTGGAAGTCTTGAGCTTAGTGGGAAGAGGGAAACTTTTGTTGTTGCCAGTGGAGAAAGGAGAGTAACCTTCTTAGATCATTCTAAGCTTGAGAACTAGTTGAATTATTCCCCTTGCAATATCATGGCTTGGCACGGGGGTGGAATTCTATAGGAAGGCACTCTACAACATAGTATAAGGTTGGGATGAAAGGCATCCTCTCTCACTCAATTGGTTGTTAATATGTGCCTGAATAGATAAGTGTTTAACTTGACTTGTCTGATGTGTGTTAATAATTCCAACATTTTTTTTTCTAATTTAGGTCGGAAATATGAATGCATGTGAAAATGAATTGAATTCCTGAGTAAAATAGAATATTCTTGTTTGTTTCACTGCTTAATATGTTAATTAATGACAATAAGTCAAGTAGGGGTAGTTTGTATCCATGAGGATCTTGCAGATTGGGAGGAAAGCTTGCAAGATATGGACAATATCTTCATTTGAAAGGTGAGATGACTGCCCTGGTACCTGGAGGGTCTTATAGGGATTAAAGGGACTTTATGCCTTGAGGGAACCTCCTATTCTTGAGTGGAAATTTTACTCGATGTGAAAAAAATCTTCACCTGAGGTTGACAAAGGAAAATNGGGGGGGGGGGGGGGGGGGGGGGTTTCTATGTAGTTTGGAGAGCCTAAAATACATTAAACCTTCCACATGTCTTGAACGGAAATCTTGCAAGGTATGCAAACTTCATCCCTAGGGAATCAAGAAATCCTTAGTTGGTCTCAGAGTGGTCTTAAATTTCTCGAAAACCTAGTGAACATTAGAATATCATATTGTTAGAGTCTTTAAGTCCACTAAGTCTCGAATCAGACTGTCATCCTAAGAAATACCCATATTTTGAGTTGGAACTGCTCTAAGTCATTGATCTGGCAAGGCGAGTAGATCCTTGCCCTTCATCGGAGGGCATTGTCGCTTGGATGTTCGAGCATCGGGACTTGCATGGAGTCCGACGATGAAAAATACCCAGAGTCGTCGACAATCATTGTTTCATCAAGGGTCCCTCTAGTTCACTTGGTGAGCGACAAAGGAAAAGGGGGGAAATGACATCATGATGACGTGGTGCGACAATGTGGTAGTCAGTGTGACAAGGATGCTAGTGTGGTAGTTATCATGCTCCATGGGATGACATGTGTTATTTTACGGTTGCATGGGATGAGAGCAAACCCATCTGGGTGAGAAAACCTTAGGCCATTGCCTTAAATTCCTAGCCAACTATTTGGAGCGACGAGTGGATCTCAGTCGTTCTTCGAAGAATGGATCTGACGAAATGTTCGAAAGGTGTGGTCAAACAAGGATTCAACAA